>VONZ01001339.1:30000-165056 GCA_012976165.1 Labeo catla | reverse complement strand
CGTCTGTCTTGTCATTTGCACTGATTACGCTCACAGCGGTTCACACTCTGGACTATTGTATAAGAACTCTCACTTCTCACTCCTGTTCAGGTCTGCATTGTCTTTTGTCCTCGTGTGTGTTCGGTTCGGTTTTGATTTTTGATCCTTGTTTCCAGTTTGTGTTGTGCCGTGTTGGCCTTCTGGTTTACGTTCTTTTGTGTTTTGTTTCATTAAATTATTCTTCCCCTGCATTTGGACACAGATATCCTTTACCTCCCGTGACATTAATAATGCAATCAGAGAACTTATGTCAGAGGATGAGGCATATTTAGATCAGTTATACTGGTTTGAAGTCTCAAGCAGTTAAGCACTTTGTAGATAAGGTCAAAGATTGGGCTGAAAGAGTTAAACTCCAATCCAAAGAGTCAGAGCAATGTGATGCAGAGATTGAATGTACTGACAGCGCTTCAATGGTTATTTCTTCTTCACAACTTCCCCTCTTTCCAAAAAAATCTGGTAGTCAAGTAGCTTCAGCTGTGTCATCTACAGCTTCTTCTAGGCTAAAAATTGAACCTGAAAGGGCAGAGTTGTTGGCACGAGCTAATGCCTTAAAACAGAAACAAGAGCTTGAGAGGGAGGAAGCTGAGCTCAGAGCAAAGAAGGAGGATTTAGAGCTCCAAACTGCTATTGCCGCAGCTGAAGCCAAACTTCAAGTTCTGTCTATGTACGAACCAGCTCATAGTGTTTCTGGTGCTTCTGGTGGTGCAGCAAGGGCTACCACAACTGCAAAAAATTTTAAAGCTACATTTGATAATGTGGTACTGTCACGTCCACACACACACACGGAAAGGAGAAGGCAGATATTACTTTGTGATATTTATTGGGAGGTGTGCACACTTCAAACAGGTGAAACAGGCAGGTATTGAATCAAGCTTTAGAATCTTCACATACAGTCCAGCAGGTGAATACAAGTTTGTAGCAGTTACCAGTGTGAGCAAGAGGCACTTCCCTTAGACTGGTGTGTTAAATATCCACAGGTTCACAAAGGGGTTCCACAGAGAAGCACAGGAGAATTGGCAAGAAGATGAGAAGACCCACAGAAGAGTGTCCATACAACTTCGATTCCAGCCAGTGAGTGAATGACAAAGGTGGGTATTTAAAGGGAGCGGGTGATTGCTGGTGCAGGTGTGGGTGATTAGGACTTCGGTGATTGTTCACTGGTGTGGTGAACTGGGAATTGGCTGGATGGTGACAGATCGCGGTGACTGGGACTGAGGGAATGTGCTGAGGGTGTGACACTACCCCTCCCTCCACGGGTGACTCTAGGCACCCAAGAACGGCGACGGGGACGACCTCGACCTCTGGGAGCTGGGCGTTCCGGATGTTGGCGGTGGAATTCCTCAAGGAGAGCAGGATCCAGGATGTCATTGCGGGGTATCCACGATCTCTCCTCGGGTCCGAACCCTTCCCAGTCTACGAGGTACTGGAGCTGGCCGTACGGTTGGCGGCTTCCGTGTGCCTCCGTACTGCCCGCTGAAGATGGACATGTGCTGAGTCCCACACCCTCTCGCTCTCCTGGAACCAGTGATCTACCGCAGGCACTTCAGAGGATTCTCCAGTCCATGGGAACAGTGATGGTTGGTATCCTAGAATACATTGAAATGGGGTTAAACCAGTAGATGTTTGACGGAGGGAATTTTGAGCATACTCAGCCCACGGCAGATACTGGCTCCAGGTGTCTTGATGTTGTGAGCAGTAAGTTCGAAGATACCGGGAGATCTCCTGGATCTTCCGCTCGGTCTGGCCATTAGTTTGAGGGTGATATCCTGATGACAAGCTGACTGTGGTTCCGAGGAGCTGAAAGAAGGCCCGCCAAACCCTGGAAATAAACTGGGGCCCCCTGTCAGATACGATATCTTCTGGGAGTCCATAATTCCGAAACACGTTGGTAAACAGCGCTGTCTCGAGAGCTGTGGGAAGACCTTTCAGAGGAATTAATTTGCAGGCTTTAGAAAAACGATCTACTACCACAAGAATTGTTGTGTAACCTTGAGAGGGAGGTAAGTCCGTGGCAAAATCCACTCCCAGGTGTGTCCAGGGTCAGCGGGGAATGGGCAAAGGTTGAAGTTTACCTTCGGGTAGACGGCGAGGTGTGGTGGTAACGGCGCAGACCGAGCATCCACGGATGTACCGGGTGACGTCCCGAGCCATGTCGGGACACCAATATTTTTGTTGGAGGAGCGAGAGGGTTCGCCTGCTGCCAGGGTGTCCTGAGCCGAGAGACGTATGCGTACTGTCCAGCAGAGGAAGTCGTTGACTACTGGGGACATAGGTGAGGCCCGGGGGAAGTCTAGGTGGAGCGGGCTCCTCGAGGGTGGCAGCCTGGATTTCCTCATCTATTTGCCAAAGGATGGGCGCTAAGAAGACAGAGGGTGGTAGAACTGGGTCAGGAACGTCAACGGTAGGTTCAGGTGAATACATACGGGATAAGGCATCCGCTTTTGTGTTCTTGTGACCGGGTTGGTAGGTGATTTGGAAATTGAAGCGAGCGAAGAATAGTGACCAGCGAGCCTGACGGGCATTGAGTCTTTTGGCATGTCGGAGGTATTGGAGGTTTTTGTGATCGGTGATGACCATGAAGGGGAACTGGGCTCCTTCTAACCAATGCCGCCACTCCTCGAGGGCGAGCTTAATGGCAAGTAACTCGCGATCACCTATACCATAGTTCCGCTCTGCTGGGGTGAGTTTTTTTGGAGTAGTACGCACATGGATGGAGAGACCGGGGTTCACCAGCCCACTGGGATAATACGGCTCCAATACCCATGTCTGCAGCATCCACTTCTACTACGAAAGGCAGTGATGGATTAGGATGTTTGAGGATGGGTGCAGTGACAAACATACGCTTGAGGTGGTCGAAAGCTTGTTGAGCCTCGGATGTCCAGTGCAACACTCGATGTCCTCCCTTCAGGAGAGATGTTAGTGGTGCCGAGAGAAGACTGTAGTTTTTAATAAAGCAACGGTAAAAGTTGGCAAAGCCAAGGAAACGTTGCAGCTCCTTCACAATCTTCGGCTCCGCCCAGTTAGCTACAGCATCCACTTTACCTGGCTCCATGCGAACTCCCTCCGCAGAGATCACGTACCCAAGGAAGGAGACGGTGGACCGGTGGAACTCACATTTTTCAGCCTTAAGGTACAGTTGGTACTCCCGAAGGCGTTGGAGGACTTGAAGGACATGGGTCTGGTGTTCTGTCATATTACGGGAGTAGATCAATATGTCGTCAATGTAGATGATGGTAAAACGGTGGAGGTAGTCACGGAAGATTTCGTTCATGAAATTTTGGAATATGGATGGACTGTTGGCCAGGCCATAGGGCATTACCTGATATTCATAGTGGCCAGTCGGGGTGATGAAGGCTGTCTTCCACTCGTCCCCCTCTCGGATACGGATCAGATTGTAAGCACTGCGGAGGTCGAGTTTGGTAAATACACGAGCTTCCCGAAGCTCCTCTAGAGCAGCCGGTACAAGTGGAAGTGGGTAGGCAAACTTGACAGTCACGTCGTTCAACACACGATAATCTATGCAGGGCCGAAGTCCGCCGTCTTTCTTAGAGACAAAGAAGAAACTGGATGCTGCAGGGGACGTGGAAGGTCTGATGAACCCCTGATGAAGGGCCTCCTTGATGTAATCCTCCATCGCTTCCTGCTCAGGACGTGAAAGAGGGTAGATCTTCCCGTGTGGTAGCTTGGCATCTGGCAGCAGGTCGATACTACAATCCCAGGGCCGGTGTGGAGGTAATTGGGTGGCTCGTTCCTTGCTAAATACACCAGAAAATGGATGATAGATGGCAGGAATGGTGACTGAGGTGTGAGTGGCTGGGCTCTCAATAGTAGTGGCATGAACGGGAATAGAGCGGTGTGGAGATTTAGAATCAGAGGATGGGGAACGGTAGCCGTGGTTCTTGCATTCTGCACACCATCCCAGGATTTCTCCTGTGCTCCAGTCGATGTGAGGTTGATGCTTCGCGAGCCAGGGTCTGCCCAGGATGACATCGACGTTCGCTCGGGGAAGTACTAAGAGGATGAGGTTTTCATGGTGGTTATGTTGAGACACGAGTGTTAATTCCTCAGTCCTCCGGGAGATTTTACCATCGCCTAATGGCGAGTCCTGGATGGTGGTTATTTGGTACCTGGTTTCGTTGCGGACGGTGGGTATCTGATACTTAGTGATGAAATGAGAAGAGACGAAGTTGCCTGCCGCTCCAGAATCCACCAGCACATGTATGGGGAGAGTACGAGAATCCACAATTAGGCTGGCCTTGATATGTGGTATGTGAGATATGGTAGGGGTAAGTGCAAATATACTCACCATTGAACGAGGTGGACGAACTGGGCAGGCATTGATGAGGTGTGTAGCTTCACCACAGTACAGGCATAGCCTGTCCCTGATCCGACGTCTCCGCTCTGAAGCATCCAGACGGTAGGAATCTGTGATCATAGGTTCCTCGGTGTCCCGTTGGGGCGAAGACGCTCTGGTTGGTGGAAAACTGGTTAGTAACATGGTAGAAGAACAGGCTGAGAGATGTTGAGAGACGCTAATCGCTTTCTTGATGAAAGTCTCTAGAGGGACGGTGTCGTCATAAATGACCAGTTGCTTGCGAATTTGTGGCTGGAGCCCCTTACGAAATGCCGCCAAGAAGGCGATCTGGTTCCAACCACTGTTAGCAGCTAGTGATCGAAAACGTAAGGTGTACTCATGGATGTTAGAAGTGCCTTGACGTAAGGTTATAAGTTCATCGTGCACCGAGAGGGGAGTGATAGCGACTCCGAACACCTCTTTGAAATGATTGACGAAAGCATTGTGAGAGGAAAACGCTGGACTTTTAGCACTCCAGAGCGCCTCTGCCCATTGAAGTGCTCGTCCAGTGAGGAGGGAAATCATGAAGGCAATCTTGGAGATTTCACTAGGGAAATGAAGAGCGTTAGCTTCTATATAAAGGGAGCTTTGAAGGAGAAAACCATTACAGCTGCCCGGATCACCGGAATAACTCATTGGACGAGAGAGGGGCGTGCTAGAAACCGCCGTAATGTTAGTTCGGGTAGCTGAGGGATCGGACTGCAAAGACTGGCGGAGAACGTTAACCATATCAGCGAATGGATCCGGGGAAACTCCGGTAGTTGCAGTGTTAACCTCCATGAGTGAGCGGTAGCAAGCCTTTTAGGGCTGGAATCCCGTCACGTCCACACACACACACGGAGAGGAGAAGGCAGATATTACTTTGTGATATTTATTGGGAGGTGTGCACACTTCAAACAGGTGAAACAGGCAGGTATTGAATCAAGCTTTAGAATCCTCACATACAGTCCAGCAGGTGAATACAAGTTTGTAGCAGTTACCAGTGTGAGCAAGAGGCACTTCCCTTAGACTGGTGTGTTAAATATCCACAGGTTCACAAAGGGGTTCCACAGAGAAGCACAGGAGAATTGGCAAGAAGATGAGAAGACCCACAGAAGAGTGTCCATACAACTTCGTTGCGAATCTGGTACGAGTTGTCAACACATGCCTTCTGAAAGAGGCTACAAAGAGGCAAAGGGACTACTCTACCAACATTTTGGCAATGAGTACACAATCGCCACCGCCTATACAGAAAAGGCACTGAACTGGCCAGCTTTAAAGCCTGAGGACAACAAAGCCTTAACAGATTTTGCTCTTTTCCTTACTGGCTGTCGCAACACTGTTGACAGTGTGGAATATGTAGAAGAGATGGACAGTCCAAGCAACATGCGTGTGATTGTATCAAAGCTTCCTTTTAAGCTAAGGGAAAGGTGGAGGGTAGTTGCCTGTGAGCTTCAAGAAAGGACTGGCTTGAGAGCAAGATTCTCAGACCTGGTTAGTTTTGTAGACAAACAGGCAAAGATTGTTTCACATCCACTGTTTGGTAACATTCAGGACAACAAATTAACAAAAGACAATCTCAAATTAAAAATAAACAAACCAAGTAACTTGCAAATGAAAGAAAGGAAAACCGCATTTGCAACAAGTGTGACACCTGTTCCAGAACTCAAACCCCAAAGAGCAAAGGAAAGGGATGGAGCAAAAGCAAGCCATGGAACCCTCTGCTTATGCTGTAACAAAGGACATGGATTGGACGTTTGCAATGTTCTGAAGCATAAGCCACACAAAGAAAAACTTGACTTCCTTAAATCTAAGGGGTTGTGCTATGGTTGCTTGTTACCAGGTCACATGAGTAAAGGTTGTATGCAAAGACTCACTTGTCAGAAATGCTCACTAAAGCATCCAACCATCCTTCATCTCCCAGAAAGGAAGCCAGTACTTCCAGGATCCCAAGATGGAGAAAGCTCCACAGCTGTCACAGAGTTATGTACCGTAACCAGCGAAATTTGTGGCTGTACTGGGGCTGGTCATTTAGTGTGCTCATTGGCTATCGTGCCAGTTAGAGTTAAGTCTAAAAAGAGCAATCATGAGGTTATGACCTACGCCTTCTTGGATCCGGGAAGTTCTGCAACATTTTGCACAGAACAGCTAATGAAGGAACTAAGGCTAACTGGTAGGAAAACAAACATCCTGCTGTGTACTATGGGACAAGAAAGGTCTGTTAATACACGTTTTCACCGAACTGGAAATAAGCGGATTGAATGCAAACAATTTTGTGGATCTCCCTCAGGTGTTCTAACAAAGGGAGATTCCAGTTAAAAGAGAAAACATTCCACAACAGAAGGATGTTAAGAAATAGAAGTACCTTGAAGAGGTGCATCTTCCTCAGATCGATGCAGATATTGGCTTACTAATAGGAACGAATGTACCCAACATTCTTGAGCCATGGAAAGTCATCAACAGCAGAGGAGATGGACCTTACGCTGTCAAGACCATCCTGGGCTGGATTGTAAACGGACCTTTGGAAAGAGAGAGCATCCACGCTAGCAGAAACACAGGATGGCCACAGGTGATGGCAAACAGGATTTCAGTGGTAAGTCTGGAGAACCTAATTCAACAGCAAATGAGTTATGATTTTCCTGAGTGTAAACAAGCTGAAAAGTTGGAAATGTCCATAGAAGACAGGCAGTTTATGGAGTCAGTATCGCAGTTCATAGAGCTTGTTGATGGACATTATTGCATCGACCTTCCGTTGAAGAAAAGGGATGTAGTGTTTCCCAACAACTATGGTGTGGCTTCTCTGCGCGCTCAATTTCTGAAAAGAAAATTCAAAAGAAATCCGGATTTCCACAAGGACTATTGTAGTTTCATGGAGGACATGTTACTGAAAGGTCATGCTGAACAGGTCCCTGCAAGTGAAATAGAAGGAAACCATGGCAGAATCTGGTACATCCCCCATTACGGGGTGTATCACCTACAAAAACACAAACTTCGAGTGGTGTTGATTGTGCTACCTACCAAGGAAAGTCACTCAACTCTCAGCTGTTACAAGGACCCAACTTGAATAATTCTCTCATTGGTGTGCTGGTGAGATTCAGACATAAGCCAATAGCCCTTGCAGCAGATGTAGAAGGGATGTTTCATCAGGTTAGAGTTCCTGCTAAAGACAAAGACCTGTTGAGATTCCTTTGGTGGCCTAAAGGTGACACTGCTCAGGAAATGGAGGAATACAGAATGACGGTTCACTTATTTGGTGCCACATCCTCCCCAAGTTGTGCAATCTACGCTCTACAAAGCTGCGCAAAAGACAACAGTGCAGAGTACCGAGCAGAGGTAATTCAGACAGTCCTTAGGAGTTTCTATGTGGATGACTGTTTAACATCTGTGGATACTGAACAGCAGGGTATCGCTCTGATGCATGAATTAAGGGAGGTGTGCGCATCAGGAGAATTTAATTTGACCAAGTGGATGTCAAATAGTCGCACTGTACTTGCATCCATAAGTGAGGAGAGCAAAGCAAAGACAGCGAAGGACTTGGATCTGGAAAAAGACAAGTTGCCACTCGAAAGAGCTCTAGGTGTTTAGTGGTGTGTAGAGACGGATACTTTGCAGTTCAAAGTAACCCCACAGGAAAGGCCCCTTACAAGGAGAGGTATCTTGTCCATGGTCAGCTCCATTTATGACCAGCTTGGAATACTTTCTCCAGTCATTCTTCCTGCAAAACAAATACTGCAAGAGCTTTGTAGAACAAAACATGAATGGGATGAAAGTATTCCAGAAGCTCTCAAACAGCAGTGGAACCTGTGGTTGGTTAGTCTTCAGAACTTGAATGACTTTCAGGCTGATAGATGCATAAAGCCACTTAACTTTGGTGAAATCACTTCAGCACAGCTGCATCATTTTGCAGACGCCAGTGAGCTGGGTTATGGCACGGTGTCCTACTTACTTATGGAGAATCACAAAGGTAACCAACATTGTGCCTTTGTTATGGGTAAGGCAAGGGTTGCTCCAGTAAAGTTGGTTACCGTGCCACGTCTTGAGCTCACTGCAGCTACAATGGCTGCTAGAATGGACAGTGTGCTTAAATCTGAATTGGACTTGATTCTTCAGGAGTCTGTATTTTGGACAGACAGTACTTCAGTCCTGAAGTATCTCAACAATGAAAGCACACGGTTCCGTACATTTGTGGCCAACAGGGTAACTGCCATCAGAGAGCTCTCTAAGGTGTCACAGTGGAGGTATGTGAGTTCTTCTTCCAACCCAGCTGACATTGCCTCAAGAGGACTTACTGTAAATGCTTTCCTTAAAGCAAATTCATGGCTCACAGGTCCGCCCTTCCTGACAAAGCCAGAATCAGAGTGGCCAAAAATTCCAAGTCACACTCTTAAGATATCTGACAATGATCTTGAGGTTAAGGAAGTCTCAGTCAATGCAGTGTGTGCATATAATTATGACTGTACTTCTCAGTTCTTTTCACACTACTCAGATTGGTACCGCTTGAGAAGAGCCATTGCATGGTTCCTCAAATTTAAAAGCATTCTGAAGACGCTGATGGAAAAAAGGAACGAGCTGTGCCACACTCCAAGATACGATTTGTCAGTGAATTCTGAACTTGAAAAGGAAATGAAAACCTTCAAAGCTTCACTGTCAGGTGTTACATTAACTGTAAGTGACATCGAAAACGCAGAGAAAGAAATCATTCGCTACAGCCAAACACGTATGTTTCCCGAAGAAATCAAATCCCTCCAGCAAGGTAAAACTGTGAAATGCAGTAGCGCTCTCTACATGTTGTCACCAGTTTTACAAGACAAAATCCTAAGAGTAGGTGGCAGGCTAGGCAGATCAGCTATGCCTGAGGAATCCAAGCATCCTGCAATTTTGGCAAAGGACCACCATGTTTCACATCTGATCTTAAGATCAATTCATGTAGATGTAGGTCACAGTGGCCGTAATCACATGTTGTCAAAGTTGCGAGAGAAATACTGGATTCCAAAAGCGCAAACGGCCATCAGAAAAATTCTGTCTCAGTGCACCATTTGTAAACGCCAGCACAGCATTCCAGGCAAACAATTCATGGCTGACCTTCCTCGTGACAGACTTTTGCCAGATGATCCCCCATTACAAAAATACAATTTACATTGTATTGGTTGCTGATGATTCCGCTCCGCGAAACTCTTGGGTAATGGAACGCGTGCTACAGACATTCTCAGACAACAAGGGTCTTGTGCGGCAAGCCCAAGTGAAAACCAACACGAACACTCTTTTACGACCTGTTACTAAGCTTTGTCTGCTTTTAGAAGCAGACTTATAGTCTCTTGCACACCATACTAGTTAAAAGATCTGTTATAGATTTATTGCCTAATTTCAGGTTAACATCACCTTAAATGGGTTTTGTTTTGAGATTTATCAATACTACATGTTATCTTTAAGAAATTTGTTTGGCTCTTTGGTATAAATAGGTTGGTAATTGTTTTGTTGAACACAAAGACAATTAGGGGCTGGTATGTAAGAGCCAATTTAATGAGTTAAAATTTGTATTATAACTGTTTGCTTAGAGTGTTAATTTGCATGGAATAACTTAAAGTATATTTTTGTATGTTCTATGTGAGACAGTTTTGATATTTCCTATTCACATATTTTAGTATTATTCCTTATGTTTTCTAATGTATATTTCAGTTCTTTTTCTTTAACTGCTACACACTTGTAACAGATTTATGGGGGCGCGGGCAGGAAAAAGGGGAAACAGTTTTCTTACCGTCTCATCGTCTTGCTGTGGTAGATGGATGAAGCTCGTGTCGTGTTTAAAAAACACGGGTTGAGGCTTTGCAGGTGTGTTGTTATAGGATGCAGGAACCAAGTGGATTTTGTCATTTTGTTTTTTTTTATTAAACTCGCATGTGTTTACGGATTTATGACGAGTAAGAACCAATTTTTCCTGCCATTTTAAGTAAATTCAGGACTTTGCGTTTACACACAGTTTTACTGTAGTATTACTACAATGTAACTATAGTAGAACCATGGCATCAAAACCTTGGTATGAACCAAAAAACAAAAACAAAAAACTAAACTTGGTTACTACACTTGTGGTTGCTACAGTTTTACTATAGTAAATCCATGGTTAACTGTTGTATAAGTATAAGCACCGTTCCAAATACTTATTTCAAAGTAGGTTTACAGAAAATGCATTTTTTTCAGGATTACAATTATAAAAAAATATCTTTAATTAGCCAGAGGTGACTGAGACTTACTGGGGAAGATCTTCTGGCAACAAAGTAATGTCCATATGACAGCAGCTCAAACATAAAACAAGTCATGTGTTCAGTACTAGTAATTATCTATTTTTATTGCCACACCAGAATGTAAGACTATCTTCATGGCAAAAACTGAGTTACAATAATACAAGAATAACATAAACAAAATAAAAAACAAGCAAACACTACAGCAGCTAAAATGTTTGAAATTATATGATACAAATTCTAAAATCTTTTTAATATAAGGTCTCTAGTCATGTGCTCACACACTATCCTTCAAGATTATTAAAGGGTAAGTTCAACAATTTTTAATCCAATTTGTATTGTTACAATGTTGGGAATACATGTAAAAGAACAATGTTTAACAAACACTGCAATAATACAAAGCAGGTTGAAAATCGTCAAATTTGCCAATAAGGCAACATAAGGATAATCTTTGTCGGTTTTGTATGTCAAGTTGCCATCATCTGAAGTCTTGTTGAGTGTTGTCATCATCTGAAGTCTTCACAAGTGAGGCTGGATCCAATCTGGAACTTGGTGTAAACTCTAGTAACCTTAGGATGGGCATCCAGAGATAGAAACAGTAAAGCAAAAGGAGAAAGATTAGTATAGCAGCTGTTCATATTATTTCAGACAAAGGTGATTTACTTGGAGAAGGAGAAAGGAGAAGTCCACTTCCAAAAAAAAGATTCAGATATAATGAGAAGGGACTTCTCCTTTAATCAAATAAAACTGTAGTGCAATGCTATGAGATGTGTTATGTTAATACTTGGCTAAAAATGTGTATTTCAATCTAATTTAAGATAAAAGATTGTGCCTGAACATTATCAGGAAGGCTATTTCAAAGTTAAGGAATAAAATACAAAAACACTCTACTTTCTTTAATGTCCTCGCTATTATTAATAGTCCAGAGTTTTGTGACCTCATTACATTACATAGCTACTGTTGCCCCTATTTGTGCTTATTTTGCTGCCATCTGGTTTAATCACAATTAGAATTTTTATAGATCCCTTGGTGAATATATCATTTGAACTCAGTATTCAGGGAATAGACACAGTCTCTATAGAATGGACTACATTTGTCACAGTATCATTTAAATGGTTAGTTTAGCCAAAAATGAAAATTCTATCATTGATTACCCTCATGTCATTCCAAAACCATAAGACATTTGTTCATCTTCAGAGCACAAATTAAGATATTTTTGATCCGAGTGCTTTCTGACCCTGCATAGACAGCAAGGGCCCTACCACGGTCAAGACACAGAAAGGTAGTAAGGACATCTGTAAAATAGTCCATGTAACATTAGCGGTTCAACCGTACTTTTATGAACCTATAAGAATACTTTTGTGTGCAAAAATAACAACTATGTTCAATGATTTCTTTTCTTCTGGTACAGTTTGCTGCCATTATGGACAGTGTAGTGGACATGAAAGAGTTAATGTGTTTTTGTCTATGTCACGTGTTCGTGGTGGAGAGAGTCACAGTGTTACGTGGGAATGAGAATATTAATCACCTGTTCAATTAGAGAAGGAGGGAGAGGGGGTGAGCAGGGGCGATGTATTCTTTTATGTTGATCAACATACAACAAATCTTTATGCCATCTGTCTGTGCAATAAAGAAGAGCAAAAAAGAGAATTCTTCCCTTACCAACATTGTATTTTTGTTGTGTCGCAAATGCATTGAGTTCCTGTTTTAGCCTCTCAGAGGTGTTTGGTAACTACAGAGTAGCCGCTACAGACAGTATCACGACTCGTGTGTAATGCTGCTGACATAGTACATGCATGTGCTGTGCCTTGTTTACAAGCAGAGGAAAGCACACGCATACACCGTGGTACTCTTGATAATGACAACAGGCTGTCCCAGAAGGGAAGAAATCGTTTAATAAAGACATTATTTTTGTTTTCTTTGCACACAAAAAGCATTCTCATAGCTTCATAAAATTACAGGAGAACCACTGATGCCACATGGACTATTTTAACAATGTCTTTACTACCTTTCTGTGTCTTGACCGTGGTGGTACTCTTGCTGTCTATGGAGGGTCAGAAAGCTATTGAATTTCATCAAAAATATCTTAATTTCTGTTTAGAAGATTTAATGACATTTCATTTGGAGGAACTGCACTACCTTTCAAAAGTTTGTAAATTCATTAAAATTTTTTACATCTTTAAAAAAAGTCTCTTCTGCTCACCAAGGCTGCATTTATTTGGTCAACAATAAATGTAAAAACAATAATATTGTGAAATATTATTACAATTTAACATAAAAGTTTTCTATGCAAATATATTGTGAAATGTAATTTCTGTTATCAAAGCTGCATTTTTAGCATCATTACTCCAGGCATCAGTGTCACATGATCCTTCAGAAATCATTCTAATATGCTGATTTGCTGCTCAAGAAACATTTAATTATTATCAATATCTTATCATTATCAAATGTTAGAGCAAACATTTGTTCTTTAAATAAAGGCTGTAATTAAAAAAAAAAAAAACATGAAAAATATGAAGCAGCAGAACTGTTTTCAACATTGATAATAATCAGAAATGTTTCTTGAACAGCAAACCAGCATTTTTGAATAGATGTGTTCGACTTGAACCACGGCTACAAGCGGCAGTCAATGAGATTGGCTGAGAGAAGTTCGGGACAGAGTTGAAAACGGACATTTCAAGTTGGAGACTTTCTGCTCTCGGTTACTGCACCGGCTGAGTCACCTGTCTGCTCTCTGAGCACTATTGTGGTACTTTGATGCCACACGTGACAGAGATTTGGCGTCAGATTTCGCTCGATCTGTGCAGTGCCACGTTAAGTCAAACACACCTTGTGATTTCTGACGGATCATGTGATCCTGAAGACTGGTGTAATGATGCTGAAAATGTAGCTTTGCATCACAGGAATAAATTGTTTTAATTATATTAAAATAGAAAACAGTCATTTTAAATTATATTAATTTTACAATATTACTGTTTAACTGTATTATTAATCAAATACAAAGTTGCGGTGGGCAGCAGAGACTTTACCATACCAAAACTTATGAAACAGCAGTGTATGATAAACAACTTATGGTGTAATAGTTAACAGAAGTACAAAAATTCTTAAGAAATAAACGGAAAGGAGTAAAAAAATATTAAAAAATGTTGTCATCATTCAGGTTGTGTATTTTAGCTTAAATGTAAGTTTTTTTTTTTAAACAAAGCAACTGATATTTGCCATAGCGACAGCAAAAACCTAGTGGACTGCTGAGTCGCTTTCACTCCAAAATGGCAGAAGTTTAGGGTGCCACTGTTGCAATGGAACGTTCTGTTGGCTTTCACTTGTTGTCAGTATAAGTTCTTTGCCGTAGTTCAAGTCAAACACACCTTATGTGTCATGATCTGATTGGTTGCTTTAGTCATGTGTCTTGTTCCTCATTGGTTGGTTTGTGTCATGGCTGGCGAACTACCCCCATGCTCACAATATACATAACACTCATACATAAAGACATTTTCTTTATTTAGACTATATTTAATCGGTTACAAATGTATCTGGTATATACATGTGTTGTTTGTATGTTTCCCTATTATATTAGCCTAGTTACCACTCGTTATTTGCACTAGTTAACCTAAATGCTTATTTTCAATGCATCTCTGCTTTAATATCCTTGAGATGTTTCATTCTTGGTACCAAAACGATCTGCTCATTATTTCTTAAACAATGGTGTACACTATGTGATCGTGAAATGCATCATACTATTTGTACTATATTCTGGTTAAAACTAAATCAGTTCCCCAGACCAGCAATAAACATGCAAATGGGCCATAAACGGGGACAAAGAAAACTTCTCCCGCTCAAAAATCCAAGCATTGTATTGGCCAGTCCACCCAAAGGTGGGTGTGACAGGGAAACTATCAAAATACCCTAACTCAGGCCAGTCATTGCTCAAACCCTTCATTTGAATAATTCATCAAGAACTTCTGTTGTCTACCGCATCAGGACTCTTGTTCAGCAAGCCAATGCACATAACCATTTCCAACTATTTAGATGCATATTTTTTAAGGTGATTTTGATTTTGATTGATGATTCTCATTGGGTTGTGGATAACTGATGCAAAATAGTGCCATTCATTGTTCTTCTTCTCTCTCTCTTTCTGCACTTTCTTTCTTTATGTATATATGTGTTTTCCTTAGTTTAGTTGTATGTTAGCTGCAGTTCCATTTATTAAATTCCTTATTCACAATCGATTGTCTCTGTGTGCTGCTCACAATTCAAAGTCCCTGAATGTTTGATTTTGCTACATGCTACATGTTAATTTTACTACAAGTTAAGTTACTGCTAGTACTGACTAAAGTAGGAAAGTTACTCTTTCTTGGCCAGAAAAAAAATCTTTTCTAGAATTGATAAATGATTATTGTAACGCCACGCCAGCAGAGGGAGCCCTCACCCATTGACTCTCTGTTACCGCTCCCTCTGCTGCTTCTTGGGTTACTTCCTGTTTGGTTGGCATTTAAGGAGGCCTATACCAAACAGGCTTTGTGAAGTATTGTTTTGCCTGTGCGGACTCTACCAAACGTTTTTCCTGATTCCATTGCCTTGTTTTGTTATTTCCACGGTTTTGTTTCTTTGTCATAGTTTTTGTCTTGTTTTTTGCCATAGTTTTGTCTAGTTCATTGCGATGGTTTTTGCCTTGTTTCATTGCCCTGTTTATTTTGCTACTTTGGACTGCTCACTTGGATTTTGATCTTCTGCCTGCTTATTTGGATTACGCTTTTGTCTTGCCTTCGTGTTACTGTTTGCTTGGAGATCGACCCTGCCTGTCTTGACTACGCTGTGTTCAATAAAGCTCGCATCTGGATCTAACACACTTCACTGGAGTCCCGTTACAATAATACTGTCCATTTGGTGGAAGAACAGATCAAATAATTGTAATATTGATTCTGCTACAGTTAATTCTGAGATCTGATCAAAATATTCATAATTAATTATAACCGGTTATAATTAATCATAAATATTTTCCCTTTTGAGCTAATTTGCTATATTGGTTAGTTTGTGTCATGTGACTTGCATTGTTTTACATATATAGCTAGAGTTGTCAAAAGGTACCGGGTTCGGTACTTTCGGTACTGAAATTTTAAAAACGTCCATTTCCTGCTTACACATAAGCACAACGGGAGCGTTTGAAAGTCACGTGTTTCAGCGGATCCCTAGTACATCTGCATATAGACGGATCCGCTGACAGACGCGGCTTTCAAATGCTCCCGTTGTGCTTGTGTGTGAGCACTCAGTGAGGAGCGTGAAGCGCTTATCATTGTATCTGTTACGTTCCAGGATGTCTTTTCTTTATTTAGTCTTTTTTTGGTTTTCCAATGTGGGGGCGTGGTCATATGCTCTGTGTCTGTGCTATGCTCTCTCTCTCTGTCTCTCTCTGTCTCTCTCTCTCTCTCTCTCTCTCAGGCAGAATCACCATCACCTGTGGCTCATTAGGAGAGCGTGCCTGAGACTGAGAGTGGAGTACATGGTGGCAGTCCTGTGTTTACACAAGAGAGACACACTTCTCCCCTGCTCCAGACTGAACAAAGTGGTTTTTCAGTATCATAGTTGTCAACCTGAGTTTGTGCTGGGAATTAGCAGTGGCTAATAGTATTTCAGTGTGAACTGTCTGGAGGTAGTACCTGTCTTTTGTTCCATTTATTTATTAAGCTAAAAACAACTGCAAGAACCTCTACTCTTTTGAATTTTGTTATTTGTATATTGTTGTGGGAAGCATAGGGAGAGAGTGCCTTTTTCTTTGGTCTTTTCCTTCATCCCTGTTTTTGGTTCAGTTAGGGATTAGAGGGAAGTTTTTTTGTTTATTTTCTCTTCTTTTTTTTTGAAACTTGAGGTAAATTAGTTGCTCCCTAAAATTAGTTAGCTGAATGTTTTGTTTGTTATTTTAGGCCTTGCTCTCTCCTGAGCCATTGCTTCCTATCTCTTTGTTAAACTTATGGTCTCTTTTGTTGTAAATAAATCCCTACTTTTTTTGTACTTCGAAATTGGTGTCATCTTCACTCTGGGACAGGGGACTGAAGCGTGTTCTTGCCGGGGTTTTTTTATTATTTGCTTTTTTTCTTCATTGCTACTTCCCCGCTTAAACCCCTAGACAGGAGGGGAACGTAACAGTATCCAATCACAGTCATGTCTGTTGAGCGCGTGAACACTATGGCCAATCAGCGATGTTTCAAATCGGCTCAAATGTGAGCAGGAAATGGACGTTTTTAAAATTTCAGTACCGAACCCGGTACCTTTTGACTACCCTATATATAGCCCTCATGTAGCCATTGTCTCTTGTTGTGATGTTGTAACCCTGCTGTTGGTGAGTCTGTGTATGCCAAGTCAAGTCTGTTTCCGTCAAGTCTGTTTGGGTCAAGTCTATTCCAGTCAAGTCTTTTGGATTTTGTTTTGTCTTCACTGTAAATAAACTGCACTTGGGTTCTAACTTCAACTTCAAGGTACAAACACACCCTGAAAGAACAAGAAAAAGGGATAATCCAAGACAGGCAGGAAAACGGGAAACAGGTAATCAGGAAACATGACGTGGCTAGGTACTAGGAACAGGCTCCGTAATGTTGCTATCGCTACACAGAGATAAATGTACACAATACTCCGCGATGAATGCTTGTTTGAGGCTGGTCTTTATAGTGGGTGTAATTGGCTGCAGGTGTACACGCAATCAGTGAAATGGAGCATGGGAAATGTAGTCTGTGGTGACAAGTGGAAGTCTGTGTAGTGTGAGAGTCAGTGTAGTGAGAGGGCGACATCTGGTGGTGAGCGTACGGAAAGCCACGGACCGGATTCGTGACAGGCTGCTTACAACTATATTTATTTATTTTTATTGTTATAACACCCAAAAATAACTACAATAAAAATACAAAATGAAAATAAAAAACAAGTAACTTGGTTAGGCTTTTATTTATTATGTCCAAACTATTTTGTAAAATATGTTTTTTATTAAAAAAAAAAAACAATGTTTAGTGCAGTATGTAGTTGCATTACAGTAAAATAAAGCTTCTTTATTTTAAAATTTACATTTTAAAATTTAAAAGAGACCACACTCCTTTTTAAGCTATACGTGATAATGAAGTATCCAAACTTTGAAATGAAGGCCTAAGTGTGAAGTTAAAAGGTTAAGTAATGGTGTGACATACATTGCCTTACAAATGTTGATATTATAAAGTAAGCTTTGTTTCTGTAGGGCTTGTGTTACTGGTCACTCTACAAGTCATCATAAACTAAATGATGATTTGCATTCAAATATTTTTTGCTCACTCCTATTATTGACGTTAGGTGAAATTCACAATGTTTCAGCTCTCTGGCCTTCTTATTATACTGATGAAGATCTGAAAACTAAAACATTTGTATCCCTGTAAATTAAAAAAAAAAAAATAATAATAATAATAAAAAAAAGGATGGAGTATGGATTAGGTCCGTGTACTTTTGCATCCATAATGAAGTTTTCTTTGGCCAAACTAGAAGTAATGCTTCTCCTGCACGTTCTTGATCGTGATGAGTCTTGGCCAAAGACTATGGCTGCGTCCGAAAGCTCTAAAATGCCGCCTTCAGAGGCAGCGTTCCAAGGCAGGAAGGCATCAAGGCTGGTCTTAGCTGGTCAGGCTGGGAGAATAGCTGGAACAACCAGCTAAAACCAGCCTGACCAGGCTGGGAGACCAGCAAAAACCAGCTACTTCCACCTTAAACCAGCTAAAACCAGCCAATCAGCCTAGGCTGGTTTTAGCTGTTTTTGTCAGCAGGGTAAACAGGGCCATAGCCTCTACAGAAAAAGTTGCATAGCATGAGGTGTCTAAAGATTACAATCTCAGAATTCAAGAACCAGACGTTTTCACAAAGATTTTTTTAAAAAACATTTTTAATATTTGCAAATTGCAACTGACACCAGCGATTGTATGCAGCTATGCAGTGGAGATGCATTCACTGTCAAAGATCATTCAGCATTAATTTTGTCAAAAAAATAAAAAATAAATAAATTCTTGATTACAAGAAAAATACTGATTGTTCTTGTTGTTATTTGTTTCATTTATTTATTTTAATTCATAAGATAACACTACAGATTTAACAAGTTTCAGTGGTTCAGATTTAAAAAGAATCAGTTCTTTTAACCACATTCCTGGAGGCCCCCCAACTCTGCACATTTTGCATCTCTCCTTTGTCTGACACACTATTTCAGGTCTTGGAATCTCTACTAATGAGCTGATGATCTGAACTGATTAAGGAGACATGGAAAACATGCAGTGTTTGGGGGCCTCCAGGAATGTGGTTGGGAACCACCGGCCTAAATTATTTCAGTGATTCTCTCATTTTAAAGATTATCAAGAATTAATTTATTTTGATCTGCAGTGTAATAAAAGTTAGCCTGTAAAAAAATTTTATCCTGTAAAATTAGCGTGTAAAAAATTAGCCTGTAGCCGTATCTATGGACTACAGGCTAATTTCATTTTTTGTTTCTTATTTTTAGCTTAACTTTTAACAAATAGCCTAGCTATTGCAAAACAGTTTTCCTAAATAAATTCATAAATCACAAATATGATGAAAAAATTATTCTGTGTATATACAGGGGTTGGACAGTGAAACTGAAACACCTGGGTTTAGACCACAATTAGTATGCCGTTTGGCCTCCTTTTGCAGCCAATACAGCATTATTTCATCTTGGGAATGACAAATACAAGTCCTGCACAGTAGCCAGAAGGATTTTGAGCCATTCCTTTCGCAGAACAGTGGCCAGGTCACTATGTGATGTTGGTGTATGAAAACATTTCCTGACTCGCTCCTCCAAAACACCCCAAAGTGGCTCAATAATATTCAGATCTGGTGACTGTGCAGGCCATGGGAGATGTTTAACTTTACTTTCATGTTCATCAAATCACTCTTGTCACCAGTCTTGCTGTGTGTATTGGTGCATTATCATCCTAATACACGGCACCACCTTCAGGGTACAATGTTTGAGCTATTGGGTGCACAAAGTCAACCTTCACACTCTGCTCTTATTGGTGGAATGTGCGATCAGTAAAGACTGGCCACCAGGCTGCATAAATATAGCCATAAAACCTCCAACACTATATTGGCCAGTGTTTCAGTTTCATTGTCCAACCCCTGTATATATATATATATATATATATATACACATATATACACATATACATTAGATCATTTCTATATTATTACTTGAATAAACATTTAAAAATACCGCTAGAAATGTTATAATTAAGACAATTAAACATAGACCTAGGCATTTGAAAAGACATAATGTAATGTGTCATGCAATAATGCCAAAAAGAAAGAAGCATCGGACTAAATCAAAGCATATTCAAGACTGTGACATTTATTAGGAACACCAACATAGCAGGAAAGCTAATGTTTTATATTAAGCACAAATTAAGAAAATTAAAACAAACCTTAACGTTTCAATAGGTAAAACAGGTTTCAAATAAAAGCACCAATGTTGTCCACAGTGTTGTCTTTGGTGGGGCGGGATCGGCTGTTGGAGCGCAGGTAAATGCAGCGGTTATTGTAAGTTGTTTGTTTGTTTATTTATTTATTTATTATTTTAGGTTTGGCAGAATTTGTCCAGTTGTGACTCACTAGTTCTTAAGTTTGTTGTGTAGTGGACTGACTCAGTCAGCTTGTGCTCCTTTCCGATTTTCAATGACTAAAATCTGTTCCAGTCAATGGATCAGCCGTTAAGTGTGTTGAGGTCAGTCTTAGAATGTTTCAGCTAGTCGTGTAGTCTGTCCCCAGCTTTTTCAAGCAAACGTAATAATCACCATTAGAAATCTGGTCACCCTGAGGGAAAGTCTCCTACTTCTCCAGATACAGGCAGACCAGGTTCAAGAATTAAATTGCTGCTTCAGAAATTAGTGTGGGTGCACTTCTTTTGACATATATCTTGTCTATTATGTTATGGTCAACACTCATTGAAATTTCAAGAGTGAATGCTGCATTTATATGAGGATGTCACTCCCAAAACTTTGCATCATGTAAGCGGCCATTGGTCCTCTTAGCATCATTAATAAAAAACATATTTATATTTTGAATGGATATATGTTATCAAGAAGAAAGTGTGAAAAGTGCACTCCCTTTAAAATCACTAAAAAAAGCTGGTCACTCATTTTAGTTTATCACAAACTCTCAAATATAATGATAATTAATGAAGCTCTCTATACTGCACAATGAATCTCTTTTTTTTGCACCATGTACAGTATACTATTTCTTTGTTATAATGAGAGGAGTCACAAGCTTGTATAACTCAGCCCTGAACAAAATTGTGATTGTTTTGAGTAGTCAATGAATTTTGTCTAACATAAACCTCTGCTTTGCCAATGCATTCAAGAATCAACAGATATGCCTGTGATTTGCTACAGTGCTCAAAGCTGTAAAACACATTGTAAATATAAATACGCACTGGAGTGTTTGCCAAATATGTTTTGCCGGTATCCTGTATTTACAGCCTGAACTGAGAGTGTTCTTGCTTTGGTTTGAGGATACTTAGCACCTCTAACATCCCCGTAGAACAAACAGCTGATTAAATGCAACAAATTCAATATGTAATGAGTAGCCTAATTCATACATGTTTTAGGTGTGACAACTCCATCTGACAACTTGATCGATTATGACAACTATCTGAGGGATTGGCATGGAAATAGATCTTCTGCTGCGGCTGCAGCAGAGCAAGTACCGAGACTTGCTACTGTCAATACATCCACAACAAGCTGCTGTGAGCATGTAAGAAATACTGAAATACATATAACATACATGAAATAACCCACACAAAGCAGGAGACATAGAATAGACAACACCCCCCCAAAATTTTGTCATTAATTACTTACCCCCATGTCGTTATAAAAACCCATAAAAGCTTTGTTCGTCTTCGGAACACAATTTGAGATATTTTTGATGCATTCTGACAGCTCTCAAAAGTAGCAAGGAGATCGGTAAAATAATCCATGTGTGTCACGACCTCGCCAGTCTAGGTTGGAAATGCCGGTGACAAGGAAAATAAAAAAAAAGAATTTTGAGAACAACAACACCCCTTCTCCTGTCCCAGCTCACAGTGATGACGAAATTGAGAATTTTCACGTTTCACAAAAACTTTATTGTTAGAAATCAAAGAATTGGAACCATATCTCTTCGGAAGGGGATCAAGGCCAAAAAAACTAACAAAAGGAAAACTAGCTAAGGGTTTAGAACTAAATTACCTATCAAAACAAAATTCTTAAAACAAATACAGGGGCAGTCTTCCCTGACTCCCTAACTAACCAAAACCCGGAGAAAATGAAATTCACACACAAAAAGGCAATCCCCAACCTACTTGCTTCAAAATGAACTAAAGATTATTTACAGATAATCAAAATAAACAACAAATTATTGTTTACAAACTGAAATGTGTTAGTTGCAAGTTACAGGGAAAACAAATTATATTCAATATAGCCGCGTGGAAGCGAGAGCTCCGCGGCACAACTTACTTTCAGCCGTGCTTCCACAGCAACGTTATTCGCATCAGTGTACAGTCAACAAAAAAAAAGAGTTGTCTGGGGCAGGAGACAGAGGATGAAACGACGGAGCTTCAGCACGCGCTCTCAACAGAAACTCTCCAACACTGCTCTGCTTCCTAGCATTAAAACGCTCCAGCTCGCTACGCGATCTCCCGCAGCTGGTCCCAATCAAGCGCTGCCAGAAGGAGAGAGAGGGAGAGAGAGAAACTGCGTACAATGTATTGCACGCAATACAAGAAAAACGTCAAACATGAGTACAAAAATAAATACAAATAATAAATGTACATCCGAGGACGTAACACCCCCACTCTTAGTTACAAAACCTGGTTTGTAATAAATCAACTTACAACATGCAATTCATGTCATCACAATATGTGCAATACAGATATCACCAGTATGAGCTTTGGACAGTGCATCGGCTACGATGTTTTCTGCACCTTTCTTATAGCGTATGTCCAAATCAAACTCCTGTACAATCAGTGCCCATCTCATTAAACGTTGGTTGGAGTTTGACATACGAGACAGAAATGTTAACAGATTATGATCCGTGTATACTACAATTCGATTACCAGAGCTTAGGTACACTTCAAAGCATTTGAGGGCTAAAAGTAACGCCAATGCTTCTTTTTCTATAGTGCTATAGTTCTGTTGACGTTTGGTAAACTTTTTTGAGAAATAACTGACAGGATGTTCAATGCCAGCATCATCAGCTTGCATCAGCACCGCACCTGCGCCACGAGCACTTGCGTCAACCTGCAGAGTGAAGGGCAAATCGAAATTTGGGGCAGACAAGATTGGAGCATTGCACAGCAAGTCGTTAGCAGAGCAAAAGGCAGATTCACAATTTTCATCCCACACAAACTTTCGCTCTGTACTAAGGAGATCAGTAAGGGGCGCAACCACTGAGGCGAAGTTCTTACAGAACCCCCTGTAATAACTGGTCATTCTTAAAAAAAAACGTCGTAATTCCCGTTTATTAGTTGGCGATGGGAACTCAGCAATAGCTTCAACTTTTGCACTCACAGGTTTGACCTGGCTTTGCCCAACCAGTTTTGGTAAGTAACCACAGCCTTGGCGAATTCACACTTACTGAGGTTAAGTGTTAACGATGCCTCAGCCAAGCGCTTCAGGACTGAATTGAGGGTGGATAAGTGGTCTTCCCACGACATGGAATAGACCACTACGTCATCAAGATAAACTTCACAATTCTCTATCTCAGACAACACAGTCTGCATTAATCTTTGGAACGTGGCAGGTGCGTTACGCATTCCGAAGGCCATCACTGTATATTGCATGAATGCGTCAGGTGTGACAAACGCAGAGATCTCGGAGGCACGCGGTGTCGACGGCACCTGCCAATAACCTTTAAGGAGATCAAGCTTGGTTACATAGCGTGAAGAACCCACTCAGTCGACACAGTCCTCGACTCTGGGAAGGGGAATGGAGTCAGCTTTTGTTACGCTATTTACCTTACGGAAATCGGTACAGAAACGAAGGGAGCTGTCAGATTTGGGCACAAGAATGCACGGTGAACTCCAAGGGCTCTGACTGGCAACAGCAAAACCATTACGCACCAAGTACTCAACTTCTTCTCTCATAACTTGATGTTTACACGGGTTTACTCTGTAAGCGTGCTGTTTTATAGGCGTGCTTTGACCCACATTGATGTCATGTACCAACACGTTAGTCTGAGACTATTTGAACAGAGTGGGATATGATTGCGGTGTTCCTCAGACAGATATGAGAGGTAAGTTGGCAGTGTGGCTAAAATGGCAGAGTTTGAAAGTCTCCCACAAGAAGTATGAGCATCTTTGTCACTTAAATCATCCACCTCCACCACGTAACCATCGGGCAGATCAACAGTATTCATGGCGGCCACAATTTTAGCTACAGGGTTAATGTCAGACTTATTTCTCTCAACATATCCTTTAAGTATATTTACATGGCATACCCTGCTTTTACGCCGTCGATCGGGAGTGAGAACAATGTAATTAGTGTCACTCAGTTTCTTTTCTATGTATATGGGCCGGCAAACTGAGCATGCATAGGAGAACTGGGCACAGGCAACAATACGAGTACGGACTCTCCAGGTTGAAAACTATGAGCAACACTCTTTCTGTCATATCTAGTTTTCCTCTTGACTTGGGTGTCGGAAAGATGCTGTTTAGCAACATCCCAAGCTCTATGGAGATGCTCATGGAACGTACTCACATACTCCAGGATCAGCACAAGGGGAGAATGTTTAGAAAGGAACTGATCGTGGATTAACTCCAAGGGTCCCCAAACTGTATGTCCGAACACAAGTAAATTACATGTAGCATTTATACACATTAAATAAAGCTGTATATCTAAAATTTTTGAATAATAAAAATGACTTTGTGTCTGCTTATTCTATTAATCGGTGTTAAAACCATTAAAGAAGAAAACTTATTTAACTTCTGGGTTAAAAAAGAAAAAAAATAATGGGCACAAAAGTACACAGACCAGATTATCACTTAGTTTGTGATGAATGATTTATGCACAAATATCATGACAGAAGAGAGTGTGGTGTAAAATTAGCACAAGTACAAGTCATGAAATTCATTCTTTAATTAGAATAAACATAATGAATGACCAATTGTATTTCAATTTCACATGTACCTATGGGCAGAGAAGTCTTTTTTTTATTGTAACATGACTTAGGTTAATGTAATTATGCAGCACCACATAGGAAAACCTCAGGGATGTGAATGATTATGTCTGAAATCTAAAAAATACATAAGAATCATATAACAAGAATATAATACTAAATTGTATGTATTGTTTAAAACAATATTATATAATTAATTAATTCAATTATGTCTTTGTTTGTTTCAGACAGCAGATCAGCAGCACTTCATCTCAGGAAGGAGAGCAGAATGGCCTCATGGGAAGGGTTGATGAAGGAGTAGATGAGTTTTTCTCTAAAAAAGTCAACAAAATATTTGATAAGTGAGTACCAGCTCTGTGGCTATATTTATCATAACAAAATTTCATACATTTCACCAATGCTACAACTCTTCATGTTATGTATAAGAACCTTGTTGCAGTGTATGTATATTATGGTGACTGTGAGGGGACATGTTCGGTTCATTTAATTTTATTGTGGGAACGACATTCATTTCTCATGGCCTTGACTTCTTATCTTGAGGGAATGACATATTTTTCTCGTGGCCACGAGTTTAATGTGTAAACAAACCTGATCATAGTAACCCGGGATTGTCAGAGATGGTTTTATTAATATTTTCTTTTGAATTTATTATATTAATTATTATAGAAATTAATACATTATTAAATCATTATATTAACCATAGGCGATGCTGTCTATGCGTGATGTAGACAGCATTCGAAAGAAGTTTATCATGAATAAATGTTATAAAGTAGGACAACAAGAAAACATTTTTATCCATCCCACAGTCTTGTATGTCCATTAACTGATTGTTTTTTTTTCCGTATTATTATTATTATTATTATTATTATTATTATTGATATTATTAGCGTATTATTATTTGTTATATTTTTATATTAGTTTTTTCTCCCTTCATTTCGATCTCTTTATTTATGTTCTGAATGTAAATAATAGCCTAGCCTATTGTGAATGCTCGACATGACAATAATGCATTGATTATGCAATATGACTGGGATTTTTTACTGGAATGCAGTTTAAAGGTTGAATTTAACATATATATATATATATATATATATTATTTTTTTGTCTAATTAATAGACTAGCCTATATAAATGCTATATTGTTTCAATGAGGAATGAATCATTCATGTATATTCATTTGTAAATGATAACAAGCTCATTTATCGTCACCCACGGGCATAAATACAATCATAAAGTCAAAATTTTATAGGCATAATTGTCAGGCATTTACAATATAAGTATACTGAAGTATACTTTGGGCTTAACAAATGCACATATGACAGTTAACAAAAGCTAGAGATTTGTTTATAAAGTTTTACATTTTCTTACACAAATACATTGCTTTACTTCAGAAAGCCTTTAATAAAATTTCAACCCCCATTCACTGCCATTATAAACCTTGGAAAAGCCAGGGCATATTTTAACTCTAATCATATTCATCAGAAAGAAGAAAGTCATATACACCTAGGATGGCTTAAGAATGAGTAAATCATAGGGTATTTTTCGTTTTTGGATGAACTATCTCTTTAAGTGCTGATGGAAGAGATCTCTGCTCTCTCTTGAATATTTTCAGGAATTGAATGTTCTTAATAGGGGTGGGAAGATCGGCACACCAGCAAGAAACAGTGAACGAAAGCCTTTACTGCCTCCTGAGACTGTTTTCTCCTGTTCCAGACATTAGCATGTGTGCTAGCTGTTCCCTGTTTGCCTTGTTGTTAGTGTATAACTTGGACAGATGTTGTTATTTCGCCTAGCTTAGGTAAATTCATAACCTGAGACATAAGCTGAAACTTTATAATTGTAATTTTTGGAACAGTAGGGACGTGGATGCCTTTTTAGGTCCATGTTTTCTTCTGTTTTTGGTTAGAAAGTGAGTAAGGTAAGACTTTTGTTGTTTATTTTGAATTTTGTTTTGTGAGTTTAGAAAGTACTACTCCCCTAAGTTAGATATTTTATGTTTGTTGTTTTGGCCTGGCACTTGTCCTGAAGCTTTATTTGCTCCACTCTTTGTACCCTTTTTTTGAGTTTGTCCAAATAAACCACTTTTCTTGAGTGTTCCCAAAAATCTGTTCCCGATTTTTGCAGAGTGCTGGGACAGGAGAGAATAGCTCCTACTTGCCTGTTAAGTTATTTTTTTCTTGGCTTACATTCATAAATTTCCCTGTTACGACCTCCCTGACCCTAGACTGCGGACACATGTAACAACTGGGGGCTCGTCCATCTGTTAATATTACACTAATTCGAACGTCCGTTTAAAAAAAAAAAAAATTAATTCATGCAAACTCCGCGGTTTCCTTATTTGATATATAGGTAAGTTTTGGCTGCTTTGAATTTTGGTGGGTGAGGAGATCCTATATTATTGAAAACATGGATTTTGATTTGCTAAAGTTCATTTTGGATAACCTTCTTTGAAGGAATTTAAACGTTGCCGAAAAAAAGATCTGCTCTTAATAGCTGACTTTTATAACATGACTGTTTCTAGAGGCGCACGTAAATGAGTGATAAAAGATGAGTTGTATGACAAGTTAGTAGAGGCAGGTATCTTTCCAGAACAAACACTAGAGCAGGGGGATGAAGCTGACATTGGCGCAGAAGCTGACTCAAGTTCAGTAGCTTGCAGTAAAACTGCAGCTTCTGTAGACCCTCATGTAGCTCTTAAATTAAAAGAGCTTGATCTTGAATTAAAAAAGCAGGAGCATGAGACACAGTGGCTGCGTTTGAGAGCTCTTGAAATCCAAGCAGATCGTGACATTAAGTTGCATAAGCTTGAGTTAAAAGTGCAAACTCTATGTAGTCGCCCGATTCCTACACCTCGTTCTAGACCGCCTTCCTCTAGTGAGAGCATTGCATCTAAATCTGAATTCGACGTTGACAAGTATGTCAAATTAGTACCACCCTTTCGCGAATCAGAGGTAGACTCTTATTTTGTTGCTTTCGAGCGTGTTGCCGCAAAGTTGAATTGGCCGAAAGACATGTGGGCTTTACTACTGCAGTTACTACTGTAACCCCGTTGGCAAAGCACAAGAGGTATGTGCTGTTCTGCCAATTGAGGAGTCATTGGACTATGACACTGTGAAAGCAGCTGTGTTGAGAGCATACGAGTTAGTGCTGGAAGCATATCGGCAAAAGTTCAGGGCATGTTCAAAGCAAGCCAAACAAACTTACATTGAATTCGCAAGAGAAAAAAATGCTTTTTGAAAAGTGGTGTCTTGCCAGTAAGATTACCACTTATGAAGAGTTGCAAGAATTGGTCTTACTTGAAGATTTTAAAACCTGTGTGCCGGAAAATGTTGTTGTTCATTTAAACGAACAAAAAGTCTCGAAGCTTTCTGATGTGGTGGTGCTTGCTGATGAATTTGCCCTTAGCCACCGAACTGTCTTTCCCTCTGGGCGTCAATCTAAAACTTCCCTGGCTACAGAGTCTATAGTTCAAGATGCACTCAGAGTTAATGTTAGTAAGCCTAGTGGGGGAGGGAAGTCGGTCTCAAAGAGTGCAGAAAGAAGGAGGGTTTGCTTTTACTGTCTCGATCCTGGCCATGTGATCTCTGTTTGTGAGGCTTGAAAGCAGAAGGCCACAAATACAAAACCTACAATCAGTTTCTGGTTTGTTTGCTGCTGACACGTCGTCCTATCGTCCCTTTCTTCTGACAGGTTATGTGTTACTAACTGGCGACTCTGCGGACTCTTGCAGGCTCTGAGAGATAATGGGTCATCTCAGTCCTTCATGCTTGAGGATGTTTTGCCCTTCTCTGATGCATCATGTACTGGTGCAAATGTCCTTGTGCGTGGTATAGAGATGGGGTGCATTAGTGTTCCATTACACACCGTCAACTTGAAATCTAACCTTGTTACGGGCTTGGTCCAGTTGGGTGTGTGTAAAAAGTTGTCCATAGCCAATGTCAGCCTCATACTGGGAAATTCAATTCAATTCATTTCAATTCAAATTTATTTGTATAGCACTTTTCACGATACATATCGTTGCAGAGCAACTTTACACCAAATTAACGTTTTTACGATATATGTAGTAGTAGCTTACTAGTGTTGACTATGTCAAGTTGATGTACATATGGCAGAGATGTATGGTAAAGATCAATTAATGACGTAATCAAACAGACAAAGAACACCATAAATTAGTAGCAGAAGTTTCAGAGTTGGCATCATCTGAAGTCCTCTGAGGGGTTGACATCATCTCTTCTTAAGTGTTCTGGATCCAGACTGGAGCTTGTGAATTCCTAGTTACCATGGGATGTCAATCCCATGGCAGAAACAGACAACAAATAGGAACATAATTAGCGTAGCTGCTGTTCAAACCAAGCAAAGAAAGATTTGTTCAACCAGAGCTAAAAGATTAATTATGAACATTTGATCAAATATAACTGCAGGAAAAAGTTCATGAGATGCATTATTTGAATGTCTTTAATCTAGATTTAAACAGAGAGAGTGTGTCTGAACCCCGAACATTATCCGGAAGGCTGTTCCAGAGTTTGGGAGCCGAAAAAGCTCTACCTCCTTTAGTAGACTTTGCCATCCTAGGTACTACCAACAGTCCAGAGTTTTGCAACCTTAGGGAGCGTGATGGATTGTAGCGTGGTAGAAGACTAGTTAGGTACGCAGGAGCTAAACCGTTAAGTGCCTTATAAGTAAGAAGTACTATTTTATAGCTGATGCGGAACCTAATAGGTAGCCAGTGCAGAGACTTTAAAACTGGGGTAATATGATCATATTTTCTTGACCTGGTAAGGACTCTAGCAGCTGCATTTTGGACTATCTTGTTTATTGAAGATGCAGGACAACCACCTAGTAGTGCATTACAATAGTCCAGTCTAGAGGTCATGAATGCATGAACTAGCTTTTCTGCATCAGAAACAGGTAACATGTTTCGTAGCTTGGCAATGTTTCTAAGATGGAAGAATGCTGTTTTTGTAACATGAGAAATATGATTTTCAAAAGATAAGTTGCTGTCTAATATAACACCCAGGCTTTTGACTGTAGTGGAAGTAACAGTACATCCAACTAGTTGTAGATTGTAAGTCAAGAGATTCTGTGTACTGTTTCTTGGTCCAATAAGTAATATTTCTGTCTTATCTGAATTTAATAGCAGAAAATTATTGGTCATCCAATCTTTTACATTTTTAACACACTGTTAACTTTGATAATTTAGAAGTTTCATCTGGTCTTGTTGAGATATATAGTTGAGTATCATCAGCATAACAATGGAAACTAATCCCGTGTTTTCTAATAATATTACCAAGGGGTAGCATGTATATTGAAAATAGCAGAGGACCTAGGACAGATCCTTGTGGCACTCCATACTTTACTGGTGATAACTGGAGATGACTCCCAATTTAAATAAAGTGGTAGCGAACGGACAGGTAGGATCTAAACCATCTTAAAGCCTGCCCTTGGATACCTGCAAAATTTTGTAGTCGATCTATTAGTATGTCATGATCTATAGTGTCGAACGCAGCACTAAGATCAAGTAAAACTAGCAATGAGATGCAGCCTTGGTCTGACGCAAGAAGCAAGCCATTAGTGATTTTAACAAGTGCGGTTTCTGTGCTATGATGGGGCCTGAAACCTGACTGAAATTCTTCATAGATATCATTTTTTTGTAAGAATGAGCACAGCCTCAGCTCAGGTGGCTGAGCTCGTAGCATTAACAGAAGCGTGCAAGTTGATGAAAGATCAATGTGTGACAATTTACACCGATTCGCGTTATGCGTTTGGTGTGACTCATGATTTTGGGGCATTGTGGAAACACAGAAAATTTTTGAAATCAGACGGGCGACCGATTTTGAATGCCCACTTGGTGGCAGAACTGCTCGAAGCTATCTTGCTGCCAGAGAAGATAGCCATTTGCAAATGTGCAGCACACACTAACCAAAAAGACTCTGTTTCTTTAGGTAATGCGAGGGCGGATGCAGCAGCAAAGATGGCTGCTGCACAGCAGACAGAGGAACCAGAGTGCACACTGTTATCTGACACTACTGAAAACAGTTTTTCATCTTTACAGGGCATGCAGACCTTTGCTACAGGGCCAGAGAAGGAGCAGTGGAGGAAGTGTGGCTGTAAAGTGACAGATGGCGTGTGGATGAGTGAGGATGGCAGACCTTGTTTACCCAAACATTTCTTTTCACATTATTGTCGTTTGACACATGGGTTAGACCATGTGTCAAAAGGGGGAATGATGATGCAAATGAAAGAGTTGTGGTTTACAAAGGGGTTTACAATTTTTGCGGAAAACTTTTGCAAAAGATGCGTTATTTGTAATACCCATAATGTGGCGCAAGGCACAAAAATGCCTCTGGTGTCCCAACCGCCACCGGCGGGACCCTTTGAATATTTACAAATGGACTTTGTCGAGCTAAATCCATGTGAAGGCAAAAGGTACTGTTTGGTGATGGTGGACATGTGGTCTAAATGGACTGAGGTCTTTCCATCATCAAAACAGGACGCAACGGCGGTAGCAAAGGCACTGCTGACTGAAATAGTCCCGAGATGGGGAATTCCACGGAAAATTAGGTCCGACAATGGAAGACATTTTGTGAATGAGGCAATAACACAAGTAGGTAAATTTTTGGGTATTGACATAAGAACACACTGCGCCTACGCACCACGTAGGGGGGGGCAAGGTGGAACGCCACAACCAAACCCTAAAGAACAAATTTGCAAAATGTTGTGAGGTAACTGGACTCACATGGGTGAAAGCACTGCCGATTGTTCTCATGTACATGAGAATGAGAAAGCGAGTGAGATCAAATTTGAGCCCATACGAAATTTTGTTCGGTAGACCACCACACGTGGGGTTAGAAGGGGGAAAACAACCGCTGCCATCCACAGAGCTGTGCGAACATGACATGCTGAGTTACTCCAAAGAAATGTCTTCTCTGTTGTCCAATATTTGTGTGCAGGTGAAAGCAGCGCAACACAAGGTTGCAGAGAAACCCTTACACGCCTTTAAGCCAGGGGACTTCGTGGTGATACGTGACTTCAGGCGAAAGAGCTGGAGGGCGAAAAGGTGGCTGGGACTGTTCCAGGTGCTTCTGACCACGCATACGGCTGTAAAGGTGGCGGAGAGGGCAACGTGGGTGCACGCCAGTCACTGCAGGAGAGTTCCATCAGCAACCCAGGAGGGGGAGCGGGAGCGAGCACGAGATAACAGCCAGCAGTAGCCAGGAGAGAAACGTAAACACCTGACACATCAGCGTGGGAGCGAGCGCAGAGGAAAGGAGGGGAGCCAATCTGATCTGCAAACAGCAAAGGCTTCTGTGTGATGGTGAGCAGCCAAGCGAAATTATCCTGAAAGAACTGACAACATAACAGAGGGGCACCGAGGCGAGACCTGAAAGTGAGAGAGGAAGATCCAGGGGCGGTGCCCGCGGCAAAGATAAGGAGGTGCAGAAAAGCTGAGAGAGTACCCATCACAACCGAACTACCTCACACGTCCAAGGCAAACCCGCACGAGAAACACTGGGATGGAGCAAGCGAGACCGTGGCACCCATTCAGACTGAAGGGCCTCTGTGGCCTAAGAGGTACTACATGCCTGTTGGTCACCTTAAGTTCGATTATATGTGCTGTTTCACTCTATATGGCTATAGAGGAAGCAGGATTGCGCACTCCCGTGACCGAGGAAGCGGGAAACGACACGGAGCTACTGCGGACGAAAAGATCACCGACGATGACTCTGGTGACACCAATGCGTGGCCCTGACGGAAAGATAATCACGGTAACAGAAGGATCGAACGTGAGATTCAGCTGCAACCCATTCCTGAGTAACTGTCCGTATTGTGCAGAGCGTCAATACCGAGGAACCAGCGTTGCAGAGTATGCACCAACTTACTTCTGCGAACATCCGTGCGGCTGGGGAGAGGTAAAGGCCTACACGAAACCTGCGAGCTACGGCCAGGATGAGAGATTCAGGGTGGCGAAGAGGAACCTCGGGGGGCACAACAAAGACGGAATGACAGTAATGATCGTGGGACTGAAAGCTTCCGATGGGGGAAAGTATTACTGCGGCATTGACGTACCGGGAACAGACTGGTATGAAACATATAGCATCGTCGTGGGAGAACCAGCACCACAGCAGTGAAACCCCTCGTTGAACCGGCCTATGAACCAGCCACAAAGGAGGAGACGGTGTGGATGGGAAACGAAGACACAGTTCAGGGGCAGATAAATCCTTCAGTACGGAAAGCCATGATGCAGTGTCAAGGGAACAAAGCATGCACTTTGGCGTTGTTGCAGAAAGAGGAGCTGAAGATCAACACGAGTTGCTGGCTGTGTCTGCAGATGTCTCACTCATGGAGAGTGGCCCCACTGACTGTAGCTGCGGTAAAGGAAACCAGATGTCTCATTCCAGAGCAGATGACAGGAGTGCTGATGGCTGGAGCAGAGATAGAGAAGGGGAGGATACCCCAGAGACAGCCTGAAAGCGGTATAAACACCGGCAACGGGACAGCGGACATGGCATGGTCTGTACTGGCCATTGCAAATAGCACAGAGAATGCTCTAACTCTAGTTAATGGGGAAATGAAGGAGCTGAGGGATGCTGTCATTCAAAACAGATTAGTTCTGGACATGCTAACGTCAAAATCTGGGGGAGTATGCAAAATGTTGGGTACATCATGTTGTTTTCATATTCCAGACTACAGTGACAACGTCACCAACATCGTAGCACACATGAGAATGGCCGTAAAGGAGCCTGAAAAAGCTAACACAATGCGAATAGAATGGTGGACAAACCTCTGGGGAGGTTGGGGTTATTGGATTTGTACTACTGTGTTACCAATGATTGGTGCAGGCCTGTTGCTACTATTGTGTTTGCCATGCATTTTTCAGTTCATTTCCAGCTCAGTACAGAGACTGGTGACCTCTAGCGTCTCACCGAAGATGGTGAAATTACATGTGGGCAATGAAAATCTGGTGATAGGGTTTGATTTAGAGAAAACAATTGATGATGATGATAGTAGCAGTGGAACCTACAGTGAAATTAATTAAGGGAAACAAAAGAATAAGACTAATGACGAAAACTTCACTAGGGGAAGGGTTTGCCTGTCTTTATGTCTATAACTATACTATATAGCTTGCTAACAAAAGGGGGATCCCAAATAAAAAGCCTTAGCGTATTCGACCTTCTTTCAAAAACTTAAGAGAATGATCATTTATGCGAAAGTCAGAAATGAAGAGTATAAATGTGATGTAATAACTTGAGTCTACTATATTTTGATATTATGAGTTCGAAAAGTAATAGCACAGTAGACAAAATATATAACCATAGGGGTATATAATCAGTAGTGATGATCGTTTTGAGTTTCATGTGAGTAACATCTCTATTTGTTACCTGCGAGGTGACAGAGGGTCTGACACATGTCAGGAATGCAATAACAGTGCTTATTCATTTAGCCTGGCTTCCAGAAAACAAATGTGAAGATGTGAGCTTGATTTTATGTTATAGCCTGACATTAGTAGACAATTGATAATGTTTAGCATGGTAATGAATTTTTGATGAATAGTGATCAATGAATGATAAAAAGGGGGAAATTGTTGGGGAAAATTCATTTATGAGTGATTTTTGTATGCTTGCGTGACAAACTTGTGTGGGAAAGCAGGGGGTGGTAAAGTACTGATCAGACTCCTCCAGAAGGGGCCTCTGAGCTGTAGGGAGTGACTGGGGACCCCAGGGCGCCATAGGGTGACCTGGGGGGGTCGGAGAAAGCATAAATGTATGTATGGGAATGTTGAGAAGGGAGGATCCATAGAAAATGCTTTACTGTCTTTCCCGTGTAGCATGACAGCACCGGCTGTTTTTATTCTGTAACCTTGGGTGTGCAAAGAGATATAAAGCGGAGGCGATAACTCCCTCCTTTGTCACACTCAGCAGGGCGCTGTGTCTGTTTGACTGTGAACCTTTCTTGCAAGAAATAAACCTTAAAACGCAGTTGCGCAGTTTGTCTTTATTGATCGAGAGCCTCAAGCAAAGATTTTTGGCACAACAATATACAATTTATTTATTTTATTTTCTCATATTTATTGTCTTATTTTTAATGTGTTTTTCTAAAGCCATAATTTTGTTAGAATACTACTGTTTTGATATCTTTGCAATTTGAAATATTTGTTCGTATTGTTATTTACTATTACTTATTTACTATTGTATTAAAAACTATGGTAAGTTTTTTTTATTTGTAGATTATCACAAATGAGATTTCAGTGATATTTTGACCACTGAACAAGGAAATGTCCCTGGTTTTCATGCCAGAAATCTGGTCACCTTACACCAGGGGTTTTCAGACCTCTCCTGGAGGCCCCCTGCCCTTGCACATTTTGTAGGTCTCCCTTATCAGACACACCCAATTCAGGTCTTGCAGTCTCTAATAACGAGCTGATGAGTTGAATCAGGTGTGTTAGATGAGGGAATGTGCAGGGGGGCCTCCAGGACAGGTTTGAAAACCTCTGCCTTACACAACTGTCATCTCTCTCTCTCTCTCTGTAATCTGTTACAGTTACTGAGAAAAATTTGTAATTAACTTACAGTTACGTATGAAAATGTTAGTAATTACAAAGGGAGTAACATCTGAATATTTTCAGGCACACACACATATACAGATTTAATTGATTTCTTTCCCAAAATGCATTTACTGCTCTAAAATATGAGACACCAATGTTTCAGGAGTTTAGGACACAGAATAGAACATTTATTTGATAACTGTTTTATTTTCTGCTTGGGTTTATGTAAAGCATATGCTTTATTTTTTAAGATTGACTTTTTTTCCAAGGCATTGTTAGATGCCAGTTTTTCTTGTCATAGCTATGCAAAGATTTGATTTCAAAAACAGTGTTATAGCTATTAAACTATATCTTATGATTTTAAATCAGTATTTAGCCCTTAGAACGAACTCAAAGTAAAAGAGGTGTTAAAGTGGCCTGATTGTGGCTGTGCTTTATTGCTATAGAAGACAGTTTAGGAAATATCAGACCACTGAGTGCCATGATTGACCAGTTAAAAACAAGAGAACTGAGTGATCTGGTGTAAGCCTTCTCAAATTAAGAGACTTCACACTTATCCATTCTTTCTATACCTTTCTATCTATTGTTTACAGTTTGTTTATTTATTTATTTTTATTTTAATTTTTTAGGCATTTATGTGGTTTACTTATTTTGGTGTTATTTGTCTTTCTAGATATTAGAGTCCACATCAACTTCAGACAGGTCAGATGGGCTCTTACCAGGTAAATTAAAATTAAGTGTGCTGTTCTGTTGGTAGAAATATCCTAAATGTAAATTTTTAAGTACAGTGATGTTTGAGAGTTGCATAAAGTTGTATAACTTTATATTAATATATTAGTTTGCACCATGTTTTTGTATTTAGTATATTTTACTAGTACATTAGTGCATATTAGTACATTCATGTATTTGTGTCATTATGTGTCAAGCATACTTACATGCTCAAATCTGTGTAGATCAAAACCACTGTACTGTCCATTATACATGTACAGTATATACAAACACATGTAAGTGATCATGTACTGTGAACTCCAAATAAATCATAAAACATTGTCAATTTTATTATTCTTTTTTAATTAAAATTTTAGAGTGATCAGGCCTCCAAAGTGAAGTTTTTTTATTTAGCAATAATGAGTGATGATTTTTCTTATGACCTTCTGTAATCCTGTTTTTCCACACCATTGTTGCTTCAGGAAAGGTCCAGTCTCTAGAGAACCATTCTTCTGTGCTAAAAAGGGGCGAGGGGAATCTTATCTTCCCAGAAAAAGTCTCTTGTGGCCCAGGGGAGGTAAAGCCAGAGACAACACAGAGACTCAGGACTTCGACGTCCACAAAAACTCCACCGCAAGGCACAAGACCAGCCCTAGCTGCTATACCTGTCATCCTTCAAAAAACACGAACCAGCAGTGTTAGAAGCATAGGTACAAAAGGATTTTATCTGGGCTAGTTCATTCTAGATTCTGATTAACTGAATTTCAGCAGGGTTTATTTACATATCAAACACCATAAACATACAAGACATTGGCTGCCATGAAAATATCTTTTCATCTTTTCTATCTGCTCCTCAGATGAGAGCTCTGATTCTCTTACTGAAGACCCCAGTAGTCTAGGCCTGGTGTCAGCACTTCGCAAGGTGCCCTCAGAGAAAACGGAGACCACCACTCTTACACAGACCAGCAAGAACTCTGCTTAAGATGGTATGTATTCTATACCATGTTACAAACAACATACAGTTGTGGTCCGAATTTAGCCCCCTTGGTTAATTTGAGCAAAGAAGGCTGTACAAATAAATCACTGTTTATCCTTTGGTCCTTCATTAAAATATTTATACAAATCTAACCTTTCATTGATGTAAAGCAATTGAAGAAAGTCTCATTATGAAGTAGATGTGTTTCTCGAATAAATGTTGGCCACAGTTATTGGACCCCTTTTATTTAACGCTTTTTTGCAAGTTCGATTTACAAAGAAAACAGCTATTTATTATTTTCCTATAATGCCTGATAATGTAGGAGAACAGGAACCATTCTTTCATGCAGAATCTTCTCAATGAATGCTTGGAGCGCAAAGAGAAAATTGTTGCCATCAAAGCACAGAAGTCATTCTACTAAGGAATGGTTAAAAATGTGATGATAACATGTAGGTTATCATCACGTGAACATTACTTCACAGTATTATTGTGTTTATGGATTTGTTTATGTTATGATTATGATTTGATGTGTGTATGGAGACAGTGTCAATCTCTAGAGTTTAAACTGTGTTTTGTAGTTGAGTACAAAATTAAAAAGAGACTTTGAAGGTTTTATATTTCTTTATTTTGCACATATGTTTATCATTTAATACATTTCGTAGGATGAATTACCTGTCTGGTCCTGAGTTTTGGGAGGGAAGCATTCTGATGAATGTGAATATCCAGAATTTCTCTGTTAACGAGTGGTTATACCATTTAGTGGCACTGGGATTGATATGCATGTTTTGAAATGGTAATTTTCTTATTCGGAATGTGTATTGTTTATGTCTGTTCAACTGTAATATTTCCCAACTGCACCTTGTTTAAGTGAAAATCGGCAGAGGCTGACCTTTCATCGAGTGCAAAATGCCGCCAAAGAACAAGATGGAGCTAAATGTAAAGAGTAGACAATCCAGCAGAACAACTGGAGTTCATATCCAGCGCGCGATGAAGTGACTTCAGGATGCACTTCACAGCAGATTGCTACAATTCTGCAGACTTTTCTTTTTTTTAAGATTTATTTTTGGCCTTTTTGCCTTTATTATGATTGGACAGATCATACAGGACAGGAAGTGAAGTGAGACAGAGAGAAGTGGGCGGGATCGGGAAGGGTCCTCGAGCCGGAATTCAAACTCGGGACGCCCATAGCACAATGGCGCTGCATGTCGGCGTATTGCCCACAAGGCTATTGGTGTCGACTATGCTGCAGACTTTTCTACATAGCCAGCAGCAAAGAGAAGATCAGATGGAAAAGGAAGCGCAATACCGTAAGCACAAATATCGGACACTGCAACATCAGTTCGTACAACTGCAGCCTGAAGTTCATCAAGAAAGACAGTAACGATTGGTGAAAGGACTGACAACCAGTGAGTGATGCATTAGCATCTACAGATATGGTTTCTGCTCCAACTGTTCGTCACAGGAGACAACAGACACAAAGTGAGGTGACACTGGCAGGTGCAGACGAAGCTGCGTCAGAAGAGCAACCTTTCAACAACAAGCTTTAGCAGCCCGAGAATGATGCCATGGTCAAGTGATTGAGCATTATTTAGTGACTTTCGAACGTATTACTAAAGCATTCAAATGGCCAGACTGGGTGTTACATCTCTTACCGTTGCTAACGGGCAAGGCAAGAGCTGCTTTTGTGGCCATGGAGCCTGACAATTCATTGAACTATCACTGTTAAATAAGTGGTTCTGGATAAGTTTAAAATTAATCCAGAAACCTTCAGACAACGTTTCAGGGCATACAGTCTATGAGATGAAACTCTGCGTTAACTAAAAGACTAAAAAGATCTGTATGAAAAGTGTTTTTTGAAAAGATTTACCTTTTAATGTCGTTCCAAAACACAGAAAATCTAGGAGGGAGAAACATCATGATAAAGTTGTTGGTACTGAGGTAATTGAAATGGTGCCAAAACCTAACATGGATGATCAACTTTAGATCTGTGCAAAGGATACTGGCAAGTGCCACTGAATGATTCAGCTAAGAACTTGACTGCTTTTTTTGTCCCCTTTTCGCTATATCATTTCAAGTGTATGTTGTTTGGTCTGCACGGGCAACCTTTCAACGTCTGGTTAACATTGATATGTTGATTAAATATCTTTACTGCTTTTACATTTACATAAAAATAACTTGTATGTACACACAAAATAAATAGAAATAGAATAATAATAATTAAATGATTAAATTCATTAATTAATGTCTTCCAACAATATTTTTTTTCTTACATATCTTCTTATATCCCATCAAATATATCCCCACTGTTTCATTTTTCTAAGAAAAGCATGAAGGGTATCCACGCATCTTTAAAATCCTTATATCAGCCTTTAATAATATACATTATTTTCTCCAGTGACATATTCATTGCCATTTCCTTAAGCCACCTCCCTATACTTGGTGCCTCCAACCTTTTCCAGTGAAGACGCTTAGCTTGTAAAATACATCTATCAAAAAAAAAAAAATATATATATATATATATATATATATATACATATATATTCTCTCCTTTTCATTTTAAAAATGTGCCACGGTCGACCCAGGGAGGTTAAGATTACTAGGATATAAATGTAATTTTAAAAAATTTTTCAAAGTACTCTGTACTCTGCACTCTGTTCCAGAACATCAGGACGTCTATAATATTGCCACTGAGTTTATTTAATAGTGCTGCAGAACCACCAGCCCTTTGTAACAAAGGGGTCTACTTATGTAAGAAAAATAAATGCAAATGTTTTAATTCAGCATTGTCGCTGTTAGTCGTTTCCCGGTGTGACAGCTTTCTCTTCACATTACGCGTCGTTGGGGAATACTGGAGTGTGATGTATAAGGGGAACCCCAATATTACAAATCAGCCTCACACAAGCCATGATACAAAGTTAAGGAAACTAAGCAACCGAAAACAATGTATGTCTTCCTCAGATGTAATGTTAGTTCTATACATCAGCATCGGGTAAAATAGCATTATAATCTCCTTTGGGGTACAGAAAGCTGCTTACATGTAAGCTACACAGGGAAACGAGAAACAGATGATGAATTAAACGTAAACACTTTTCCGCATATACATACCTGCTATGATAATCATACAGTAACTTAAACTTACCGCTTGCTTCATTTCTGCAAATCAGTTTTTGTGAATGAATGACTTGATCCACCTGTTGCTATGGTCTTCATCAACACCCGCTTGCACCATCTGCTGGTGAGCGTCTAACAGCAGATGGAGATCATGCATTGATACTCTACTGCTATTCCTGCAGATCCCGGATGTGCAATGCTGAATTTTCTCTAGAATTGCTAACCACTGAATTTGTGGAAGTGAATTTGTAAAGTGAAATAAAATGGACCGAAAATTGCCTGTTGAATATTATACATCATATTTTTAAGCAGACTGAATATTTCAGAAGTGAATTCTGGAAGGTGAATATGAATTATTACATTTTTAATTATGAAAATGTGTGTGAAATGTTTTGAATTTAAATATTCACAGCTTAAATAAGCAACTATGTTAAATTTCATCCCCTAAAAATACAAGCCCTGAAAAGGCAAGGCATTAAAATGCAAGCACTGTTAATTAAATGCAATATTTTTTCAGTTAGTGCAATTTAACATGCTTTTTTGTTTCAAAGACATTTGTCATAATTTTTCTTCCATATCTGCTCTTTGTATTGCCTTGGCATTGAACGAGCGTCTGGATGCAGTCTCGGATGGCTGTTTTGATGGTTTGTTTGCTTGATGGTGTTAGAGCTGCAACAGTTTCTATGGGGGTTGATGACTGACAAACTTAAGAAGTTGTTAGCCTATGGTCAGGAGAGTTCTCTCCCAGGTGGAAAGTTGCAGCATAACTTTGAAATCCATGGGGGAGGTCCTGCGACATTAACAGTCACACTGATGGGCCATTAGGGGGGCCTTTTGTCTTTTAGGTGTGAATCACTTTATATTCATGGCCATCGTCCCTCCCTTGCGTACAGCCTTTTTTAAGACAAAATATGTCTTACATTACATGTAATGAGTGAGCAGGATGTTTTTCACATCATTTTGTAGCAAAAAACTCTAGTCTACCACATGCAGTTCTCAAAAAACAAGTTAAAAATATAGCTGCAAGCAGCGATGACAGGCCCTCACCACCAGCGCAACCGGCACCCTGGTGCCATCAGAAAAATGGTGCCCAGTGGGCACATGCATTAACAGTATCCCTGTACCAGTTTGGGTTGAAGGGTTACAGCAATGAAAGGGTTAAAATCAAAATGCTTTTAAGTCAGTCTGATGCAAAGAGACTGAGCTGATAGGAATAGAGTTAAAAAGATTCCTTATCCTATGAGGTCATCTTGTGTTCATCCTTGGTATTACAGTCTTCATCTGCCAGATTACAAGTGTGATATTTCAAATGTTTTTGCGGTCTCTGAAAACATGATAAACATTTCCTAAGAATGACTTGTTTTTCATATGTAAAAAAGTTGTGAAGAGTTAGGATAATGCACTTTAAATGCACTCTGTCTCTCTTTCTCACACACACACACACACACAACCACTCAACTACCCCCAGTCACACTTACACACACACATACACTCACTTAATCCCATCCCCCCACACAGAGTTAGAGTGAGAGAGTTAGAGTGAGATTAGATGTTTAAAAGTTTTTAAATTTCTATTTTCTATTTAAGTATTTGTTTCTCAGAATGACTAGTTCTATGTATGTGAAAAGTTTTGAAGTGTTTGGATGCTGCATTTTAAAATTACGGTTATGTTTTTTACTGCTACTTTAATAAATCACCATAAATCAACCGTTCAAGATATCCCAAATCTGCTCGCAATTTAACATCTTCAGTATGTGTGGTGGTTTCTGCTGCTTCTGTGAGAAATCACTCAAAGTCTTGAGGTTTTGATGCCAGAAGGTAGACTTTATTGTCAGAGACAACGAAGCCGAGAGACTCTGCAGAGCATCTCCAGAATCTGTGTCTGCACACTCTTTTATACAGTTGTTTCCACAAGGCGTGTTTTACCCATATACAATGCATATATTTTTCTCAGAAAACATGTGATCATAATATCTGAATAACTTGATTATTCTCCCACATGCCTCCTTACATACATGGTCATGATGGTAAACTAACTTATGCAGGCCCTCCGTACATACACGAGATACATGATTATAATAGTATCTTACACACATAGCTATATTCACATTGATTATACTTCTTTACTTCAGACTTTGATTAATAAAAATCTTCTACATATTTCCCCCCTCTGAGACTTACTAAGTCTCACCTCCACTTGTCGGTACCCAGAGTGCAGTTTCAAAATTCAGTCTCATCAATTATCACTATCTAGTGACTAAGGTGAGTCACATAGTTTCATTATCAATGACCAGATTATGCAACCGCACTTTGGTGGAGAATCAGAATCAAACATCTGTTCCCACACTTGACTTGGGAGCAGTAAAAGATTTTGTCTCCCTAACTTTTTAAACTAAAATAGTGTTATAAGCATGAGCGTGCAATTGGTTCAGCACTTGCCTGTGGTTGTCACAGTTATGTGGAATACAACACATACAATCAAAACATGTAAAACGTAAATATAACATTACAAAAGAAAGCATAGTTCATCTTCAGCCCAGATACTTTGCGCATCGTAGAGGGCCACCCTTTGGGGAGAGATTAGGCTAGCACTTACACCCAGGGTATGGTTCTTCTTTATACTTCATCTTCATCCTCATTTGAGGTACAAGAGTCTCCATCATTTGTCAATGTTTGTGACTCCCAGTTTGGTTTATACAACCAGTCCTGATAACATATCTTTTGGTTATTTTCAAGAATCAATTTCTTATCATCTTGCCCTCTTAACATTTCCATTTGCTTAGCTGTAGCTTTGACAACCAGTGATCTCAATATAGGAATTACACAGCAAAACAATAATCCTCCTATCAATACTGCAACTCCTAAAAACATTCCCAATTTAGCTAACCATGCTCCCCATGCTCCTAACTTTAGATCGAACCAATCCCACATCTGATTATCTCTTCCAGCATTGGCTTTAACTTCCACCCTTAAGTTTTTCAATTTGGTCATTACTTCACTAAATGCTCCTTCTGGAGCAGTATTATTTGGTATATATGTACAGCATTGATCCCCAAACATAACACACACACCCCCCTTTTCAGCTAACAAATAATCTAAAGCAATTCTGTTTTGCCATGTCATTCTGCTTGTTGCATCCAGTTGCTCTCCTAGCAGTGATAAGGCCTCATCAGTGCAATTAATAAATCTTTGCTGGTTGTGATATATGTAGTTGATCCATTCTGTATTTTTATTTTGCGTAATCCAAATGAATATTGATTCAAGTCCTGATTTAACTTCATCTCTTGCTTTGAACTCATTAGGTATACCTCTAGGTTGACCAATTGAATCTATATAAACCGCAGGGTCTTTTTCATAGGCTCTTTTAGATCTGATTTTCTCTGCCTCTGTTGCCTCCTCTTCTAGAGAGATATGACTCATTTTATGTGTCAGCATAACCCTAGTACATACTCCTGACCAGTTTTCTGGTAATGTTGACAAAAGCCCATGTTCTGATCCACACATCCACCATATGTCTGCCAATGCAATATCAGTTTCATCAAATATAGGTGGTGGGCCTTTCTTTATCACCGAATAATCATCTTTACATTGTGGTATTTTCCATATTTTGCTGCATTTTCCTTCAAATCTTCCTAAGTCAATACTTCCCTTCTTTTTGTAACATTCAAATTTTTGATTTGCCATTAATTGTATTTTTCCTTGTGGCTTTTGTATTTTTTCCTGTACTGTTGGCCAGTTACAGGTTTGTATACATTGTAATTCAGTTGCCAATCTGTAATTTGTTGTAGATTGGAGAAACTGGCACCAGTATGGGCAAAATGCCATTTTTTGGGTACAATTGCTAAAGACATTTATTTCTCTACCTCTTTCTATAAAACATTTACCTCCCAGTTTTACTACATCTAACCCCATTGCATTAGACAGTCCTGGACACTTCTTAAACCATTCATCATGAAATATCTTACAACTAGAACTGTGTATGGGTATTGGTACAATATATAAAATTGGTCTTTCTTCAAAGCAAACTATGCAGTTTTCCCATTTCTCTTTTTCTGCTGTGTAATTTACCCATTTATACCAATTATTCTCTTCTGCTTTTTTTTCCATAAAGTATCTGAATTGCTCATTTTCTTATAACTGATATTATAGTTATCATCTACAATGTGTCTATTTTGTCTAGATATTTTTTGCATCTGCTTGTTCATTTTGGATGAAGTAAACGTCATTGCTGGACTCAGTCAAGGGTTCAGAAGTTGATTCTAGGGAAGTCTGGGTGCTGTTGGATATGGCTTGAGTTTGTAGCATTAGATGCATTAGGCATGTGATGATCATCAAATTTGTTATCAGACTCATTCTTTTCACTCCCCTGCTCCTCTGACAGGAGAATGGGAGCTTCTTGTGCATTTCTTTTTGAGCTTTCATCAGTTTGCTCTTCCTCTTGTGTCGCTGGTCGTTCCTCGTCACTTTCTTCTGAATTATCTGCTTTATCTATTTGTCGTTCTTTTTCCGTTCTTACTCTGGGAACTCTGGTACAGTGGTTCAGATGATACCAGGTCGTACTTCCCTCCACTTGGACTGCTGTTGGTGTGGCTCTCACCACTTTGTGAGGGCCCTCTCTCCTGGGTTCATTCCACTTTCTCCGGAATACCCTCAGATATACTTGATCACCTGGAACAACTGGACATGGTGTCTCTGCTTCCTCACAAGGCTCTTTTCTTGTTTCCTGTAAATAGATAGCTTTATGTATTGCAGTTAGTTTTTTCATATAAGACCGTAATTCCATTTGCAGTTGTTCTAGAGGGGGTCCTTTGTAGGGACCTCTACAATATGGCACAGGCATGGGTCGACCCGTAAGCATTTCATGCGGTGTTAAGTGTGTGTTTCTGTTAGTTTGCATGCGATAGCTCATTAGTGCAAGGGGTAAAGCATCAATCCAGTTAAGCTTAGTACTTGCACATATTTTGTTAAGTTTGGCCTTGAGGGTTCCATTTAATTTTTCGACCAAACCTTGGGATTGTGAATGGTAGACGCATCCTAGTCTCTGCTTTATTCTTAATTGTTGCAATACTTGTTTAACAGTTTTTTGTATGAATGCTGATCCATTATCTGAACTTATTTCTGATGGTATTCCAAATCTAGGGATTACTTCTCTTGTTAGGAATTTGATGACCGTTACTGCTCCCTGATCTGCTGATGGTATTGCCTCCACCCATCTACTAAATCTGTCAATTATCACAAGCATGTACCTTTTGCCTTGTACTCGTTTTATCATATCCACATAGTCCATTACCAAGTGCTTGAATGGTCCTTCGGGTACTGGTATATGGCCTATTGGTGTTGCTGTTCCTTTCCTCACATTGTGTTTTGCACAGACTTCACATGTTCTAAACCCTTTTATTAGTGTGTGTTAAGAGGATAACCCCTTGAGATGGAACATCTCGTTTTCGAGGGGGTCCTCAAGACATAAGACAAAACAATACAACACATGTACATTCACACTCGCTCAAACTCTCCCTCATCCCACCTCGGCCACCCCACCCGCCCCACATACTCATTATTGAAAACAAATACATGTAAACAAGAAAAAAAAATACATAAGTATATATAAGTATTACTGTAAGAAGCATGACAACATGTAGCCCATACACATATGTTTATACACATATTCACATAATATACATACATACACCTACACCCATACTAACATATACTCATAAATAATGATAAAGTAATAAATAAGTAAATAAATAAATCATGTCACACATAAGAAAAACATTTACAGCCATACTTTGCTTGCAAATAGGTGAAGAGCGATATTTTGAAGGAATACAAAGAGGTGATAGATCTTAGAGACCCAGGCAGACTATTCCAATCTGAAGGGGCTTTAAATTTAAAAGTACGTCTACCAGTCTCTTTAAAAATGTTTGGCACAGTGAAAGAGGGATACTCAGTATGTCTCAATCTATATCTAGATCTATATGGAATTAAATATTCCTTCAGGTAAGAAGGGTAATCATAATACACACATTTAAAAATAACCTGATACCAATGATACTGTCTTCTGGCCTCTGGTGATAATAAGTTCAGTGAGTCATACAATACACAGTGGTGAGTAGTGAAGGAACATCTCAGAACAAATCTACAAATATTATTAAATGCAACAGTTAGAGGTTTCAAGTTTGATTCTGAGGTGTTTTGGTAGACAACATCTGCATAGTCTAATAAAGGAAATACTAACTGTGAGACAATTCTCAGCCTAGTAAGTTGAGTAAAACAATTAATAGAACGATACAGTATTCGTAGGTTACAATTAATCTTTTTCACGACAGAATTAATGTGACACCTGAAAGAAAGCTGTGAGTCAAGCCAGAGGCCCAGATATTTAAGTTCAGCAACTTGTTCAAGTGGCGTATCGTCTAAAAATTTGAGTGAAAAATTATTACTTTGGTTCAAAGAGGCTGATCTAGTAGCGAACAGCATGCTATATGACTTTTTCTTATTTAATAGTAAATGATTGGACTGGAACCAACGTTGAATAGCATTAAAATTAGACTGTAGTAAGGATTGAGTCTTAGAGACCAAGACATTAGATGAGTATATCACTGTATCATCAGCATACAAATGAATACTACAGTCTGAGCAAATTTGTGGAAGATCGTTTATAAATAAAGAAAAAAGAAGAGGCCCCAGGGAAGAACCCTGGGGAACACCTTTCTCCATTATCACGGACTGAGATATACAACCATTTAAACAGACACGCTGACGTCTACAGTGAAGATAAGAGTTGAACCAAAGAAGAGAATCTTTAGAGAGGCCTATTGCTTGTAATTTATCGAGAAGCAGATAGTGGTCAACCATATCAAAGGCTTTAGAAAGATCTATAAATATTGCACCAGTAGACATGTTATTGTCAATGGCAGATGAAACGTCGTTTGTAAATTTTAAAAGAGCTGTAGATGTAGAAAAATTTGGCCTGAAACCAGATTGGTTGGGTGACAAAATAGCAAAATCATTAGCATATTTAAATAATTGTTTGAATATTATTTTTTCGAATACTTTTGCTACACTACTAATGATAGAAATTGGTCTATAGTTGTTAGGATCAAGAACATTGCCACCCTTGTATATCGGTGTAACTCTGGCAAACTTCCACATTGATGGAACCACACAGGTGGATAATGATAGGTTAAATAAATCGGATAAAGGAAATGCCAGTACATGAGAAGCAAGCTTAATAAACTTGATCTCCAGGCCATCAGGGTCAGCGTTGCCAGACTTTAATTCAGAAATTGCCTGCTCAACATCAGTAGGGTTTATTGTAACAAATGAGAAAGAACTATGCCGCTCATTTGCCAGACCAGAATAGGAAAAATTAGAGAATTGTGAACTACAAATAGAGGAAAAATGTTGATTAAAAGCATTGGCAACTGCAAGAGGATCACTGATAATGTCATTGTTCACTTTAATTTTAGTAGCAGTACTTTTAGTAGAATTGTTGAGTAAAGAATTTATATTTTTCCAAAACTTCTTAGGATTACTGAAATTGTTGGATAACAAATTTTTGTAATAATTTGATTTGGCATTTCTAGTTTTAGTTGTACACATATTTCTAAGTTGTTTGTAAAGAGCCCCATCTGCTGAGTCCTTTGAATGTCTATACTTTACCCACGCCTTGTCTCTTTGTTTAAATAAATGTATTAAGTCAGAATCCACCCATGGTAAATGATAGCCCTTAACCTTTACTGAAATCCAAGGGGCATGTTTATCAATGACTTTAAGGACTTCAGTGTGGAAAAAATGCCAAGCATCTTCAATAAACGGAATAAGATGGAGCCTATTCCAGTTTATATCCAGCAAGTCTCGTATAAAAGACTCTGGATTAAAATGTTTGCTCTGTCTTACCCTGATTACCTTAGGAGGTAGGCAAGGTAATTTGATTTTCCACACACAGAACACCATGGAGTGATCACTAAAACAATCGGGTAAAACTCCTGAATCAATAATTCTGTGAGTATGAGTGACCAGAATCCAATCTAATAAAGATTTGGATCTGTGGTCAATTCGAGTAGGTTGACTGATTAATTGAGTCAGGTTTAAGCTTTCAAAAAAGTGTCTATCCTTTAGAGATGAACGATCTAACCAGTTAATATTAAAATCTCCAAGGATTATCATCTCGTTTGAGTTGCCCACTGATTTATTTGTGGTTCCTATACAGTGTGTTGACTCTATGAGGGAATTAGGAGGTCTATAGATATTACCTATGATTAACTGTTTATTTGCGTGAAAACTAACTCTGACAAAAAGACATTCAAAATGTACTGGGATTTCCTTTGGGATTATAATTTTGAGGAAACATAGGTGACTACCCCTCCGCCACGACTACCCCTATCAGCTCTATACAAGACATAACCGTCCAATTTAATTTCCTCATCTAATATATTATCATTCAACCAGGTCTCAGACAGTGTGATAACACTAGGTTTATTGTAAACAAGCCAGGCCCTCAAGAGATCAATTTTATGTAGCAAGCTTCTTATGTTTAGGTGAATGACAAATAAGCCTTTACCCATGTAAACTATTCAAAGACATGACTAAGAAAGTAGAGGGGGGGAGCAAGGAAAGAGAGAGAGCACTCAAACACCCACACCCACACACACAGAAAGAGAGAGACCAGCAGGGCCAAAACATGAGAGAATGCAGATACTGTCTGCTAAGTTTCTTGATACATGAAGTGAAAACCTAGATATTTCCTTTTTCTTTTTTTTTTTTTCAATACCATGACCAAAATTATATAACCTACTAATCGGCAACAAAAGACAGGTAGCAAAGCTACTCAAGTCAAATAATTGGGTTCACTTCAATAGTTATACAAGCCATTCATGCCACAAAGTAACATCACAATCAAATCAGTTCATCTCATACCTCAGAAATCAGTCATTGGAGTCTCACGATCTTGAAGAAAGGACTCTACTTCTTCAGGGCTTTTAAACTTAACAGCTTTGCCCGCTGCAATGATCTTCAACGTGGCAGGGTAAAGAAGAGAGTATTCCATCTTCATTTCGCTGAGCTTTTTCTTGATACCATCAAACTGCCGATGTTTAAGGACAATTCCAGCGCTGTAATCAGGAAAAATGTGGACGCGTTTGTCTTCATATTTTAATTCACTCTTCTCACGTGAGAGACGTAAAATCCGTTGTTTGTCCTGGAGACTGAGAAGTTTCACAAGGATCGGCCTTGGACCAGCATTTGGCTCGTTCGTTTGTAGCATAGTGGGAGAACGATGGGCCCTCTCAATGACTAGAGGAGTCGTGAAATTCTCTTCCCCAAGAAGTAGATAGATAAGACCTTTCATAAAGCCGAGGATGTCCTGACCCTCTGCTTTTTCCGGAACATGCAAAACGCGCAGGTTATATGCCCTACTACGATTCTCAGAATCCTCAATTTTATCACGCAGGTAAGAGTTTTCATTCACAAGTGTTTTAACCTGCTTTTGAAGTTCGGTTAAATTATCCTCATTTGAGCTTACTCTTTGTTCAAGTTCCGACACTTGATCACGAAGTGTGGTCAACGAGCCCTGTATTGTTTGTAATCCCAATTGAATATTATCCATTTTCGCGTCAAAGTGGGAAAGCATATGCATTTTAATTTGCTGTATTGCGTCCCAGATTGTCTGATTGGAAATCGGCGTCTGCTCCATGACGAACTCGAGCATGTGGATCTCCGTTTGCGTAATGAAAACAAAGTTTCCTTGCGACAAACAAACCTTATTTACAGCAAACAAGGTCCAGTTTTATATGATTTGTTGTGAAATAATGAAACTTAAGGCATGAAGGTCAAAATTATCACATTTAGCAGACTAACACCTGACGTGCACGTCGCTCACGCCGCCATCTTTTAACCCTGGAGAATCTTTAGTCAGACCAAAAAAAAAAAAAAGGTTTGTGATTTCTAATTTGTAATTAAGATACAGGATCAACTATAGAACCACTTTAAAATAACATTAAACATGTAAAAATGGAGTTTAAATGTAACAAATCAAGAAAATTCTGTTCATAAATCAAAATTTACTTCAAAACATTTTAAATGTGTAGTTTACAGACAACAAATAGAACATTTTGTGATTTTTTTTTTTCTTATTGTGATGCATGTCTAAGTGAAACAGCTTTTTGAACAAGAAAAAATGCAGGTCAGGAATTCATTTTGGATGAAAAGATGGATAATTGTTTGCTATTGCTGTGATCTCATGTGATTAATAGGATTTACCACCCTCACATCATCAGACGAGAGAAAAAAATGCTTTTGTGAGGGAAAAGGATAATTATTTCCATTAAAGAAAACTGAAAATCTGAGCATATCACACCAGTCCTCAGGTCCCTACACTGGCTTCCAGTTACTTTTAGAATTGATTTTAAAGTACTTTTACTCATTTATAAATCACTCAATGGCCTAGGACCTAAATACATTGCAGATATGCTCACTGAATATAAACCTAACAGACCACTCAGATCATTAGGATCGAATCAGTTAGAAATACCAAGAGTTCACACAAGACAAGGGGAATCTGCTTTTAGCTATTATGCTGCCCGCAGTTGGAATCAGCTTTCAGAAGAGATCAAATGTGCTAAAACATTAATTACATTTACATCTAGACTCAAAACTCATCTGTTTAGTTGTGCATTTACTGAATGAGCACTGTGCTTCGTCTGAACTACTTGCACTATGTATAATCATTTTCTGTTTTTAACTGTTTAAAATTTATTTTAAATCAATTTTTCAATCATTTTAAAAGTGTTTATTTTTTTTGTTTTATTGTTGTGATTATTGTTTTAATGATTATTCTACTGCCTTTTTTTGTGAATTGTTGTCTTTATTACTGTTTTTATGATTATTCTACTTCCTTTTATGTAAAGCACTTTGAATTACCTTTGTGTATGAAATGTGCTATAGAAATAAACTTGACTTGCCTAAAGATCACAAGGGCTGCTATACGTAAGTCGTCCGCCATATAGGAATGTCTGTAAACACCTGAGAGCCGGTGCAACTGTAGTTATATGCATGTATGAATATTTATATCTATAGTAGACTTCAGAAGATGCTTTTGCTAAACACAATAAAACAAGACGAAACTGTTAGCTAACAAGGCATTTAAAAGATACTTTAGTTTAAAAACCTGTAATATTGAGTTAATACATATTAAAACCATAAACCAACATGTTCTTATCTCTGAAAGTTTATCCAATTTCCTCAGGAATTTAAATATTATTGTTTTTTACAACCAGATGCTGCACAATGTTGTTGCATCTTGAAACTTATTGATTATTATTGTGAGTGATGACAGAACATTCCAAGATGGCGGACGTAATGACAACATATCTGGAGTGACTGAATGTGGCATCTACCTATACATATCTATAATACAACCAAACAACTCACTGAGAGCAGAAACTACGGTAATGCAGGACTGTCAGTCATCAGCCGTGGGCGGAGCCTAAACAATGTGACATCACACTGCTCAGAGAATCAAAACGGCAGGACTAATGCGACTGATTTGTTTTAATGGGGATTAAAAAATAAGAAGTGGGTGGATTTTTATCATTGTAGGGTTGTGCTCACACACCGTCAACACATTTATGTCCAAACATCATGGAAAAGTGGATTTTGCATTATAGGTGCCCTTTCTTTCAGTCTGTGAGCGCATGGATGCCTGTCCACATACGTTGGTGGTCTGTTTTTAAATTGGTCTTCAATCCTCAGTTTGTAGTCAGTAAACAGGATTTCATTCAGCAGTCACAGCAGAAGTGAGAGACAACATTTAGTCTATCCAAAGTTAGTATGAATCTATTCTAAGAAGGCTGGAAGCTGTATTAAAAGCAAACAATGGTAAATACACTAATAAGATACTGGCTATTTCTAATGTGCTCACTTTATGTTCTCTAACCTCTGTGCACTTAAAGGGGTAGTTCAACCAAAAATGAAAATTACCCCATGATTTACTCACCTCAAGCCATCCTAGATGTATATGAATCTCTTTTCAGACAAATATAATTAGCTATATTAAAAAATGTCCTGGCTCTTAAAGCTTTATAACGTGGGGTCAGACTCAAAGGAGAATTAAAATATACTACTGTAACATTACTAGTCATGTGAAATGATGTAAGATACTCACTTCAGTGTGTTGAGTTGACAGTGTTTATCCTGCAGTAGAGCAGCGATCTGATTCACTCGTGTGTCTCCTAGTTTATGTCCACTCAGATTCAGCTCTCTCAGGAGTAACGGGTTTATACCCACAATTCCAGTCACATACTGACAGGCTTCATCTGCAGCAGGACCCAAAAACCTGCAGAAGAGAAGATAAAACAGGAATGAATTTATTTAAAGGGGTCATGAGATGCCCATTTTCCACAAGTTGATATGATTCTTTAGGGTCTTAATGAAAAGTCTCTAATATATTTTGATTAAAAATTCTCTATGGTTTTGTAAAACAACACCCCTTTTACCTTGTCAAAATCAACTCTGCAAAAATCATCTCATCCTAAGGGGTTGTTCCTTTAAATGCAAATGAGCTCGCCCCGCCCCTCTCTTCTCTCTGTGGAGTGACGATCTTGTTTACATTAGCCGCATTTAGCCGCTAAACTTTCTAACTACCACATTATAAGAAAAGGCGATCACAAAGATTCATAAAACAACGCTTATACTCACTTCTGCTGTAAGTGAAGCTGGATCGTGAATGATTCGCGTGAACATAGACGGATATATGTAGATCGGGAGGCGCATTCCCTTTACAAACAAACATAATCTACTGCATCTTCAGCTGTTCAGATGTCGGGAGTAAATGGCGACCACTATGTTCATTATTACATCCAGAAACACAACACCTCAATCACTCAATCGGAGATATTCTTGTCTAACTTACATCCCTGCTCTGGCATCGAAACAAGGAAAGTTACTGGACTGTGACAGCTGATCTGAGGTAAGACGCTCATGTCAATCAACTATTGTGGGCGTGTCCTCTGTTGGTGTGACGCCACAACGACTGAGAACGGCTCGATTTGTAAAAGGGGATATTATTTTTACAGATTAATTAAAAACCACTGCATGGATTTTTATCATTATAGAGTAGATTTGTACATACACTGACAACACACATTAATGTTCAAACAACACGTAAAAGTGAAGTTAGCATCCGATGACCCCTTTAACTGATGTCTGTGTTGATGCAACAGTAATTCTGCTCATTATGAGAGAAACTGCAGGTTCAGGTTCAGACATATTTGTGTGTGCTGAATTATCACCAGTCCTCTCCTGACACACAATACATGTTTGTGGCCTGTTATATAATGTGCTGAATACCAGCACATCTAGTGACCCAAAATGTCTGATTAACCTATAACTTTTAACACAACTAAACTGTGTTGACATTTATCATCAAAACAACAGCAGCTGCAGCATCTGATCTTTCAAGTTTGATCATCTTAAACATTCTTCAAGCAACAAATTATGTACCTTAGTGAAATAATATAATATAATATAATATAATATAATATAATATAATTTATTCACATGCTTATAATTTATTTTGCATTATTTCATCATCTCTCACCTCAGTGTCTTGAGTTGACAGTTTGGATCCTGTAGTAAATCACTGAGCTCCTTCACTCCTGATTGTCCAGGATCATTTCCTGTGAGATCCAGCTCTATCAGGTGTGAAGGGTTTGATCTCAGAGCTGAAGCCAGAGCTTTATAACCTTCTTCAGTGATACTGCAGTATGAAAGTCTAGAACCAGAATGAAAATGTCACATTCAGATGATTAATCATTTATTGTAGAAACGACCTAAACAACGTAAATCCCTAAACACAATATGTTATTCCTTATTCAAATGAACTAAAGCTTAGCTGTAAAGCAAAATCGGACTAAATTAAATCTAAACATCATTGATTTAAACAACAACAACAAATATATATATATATATATATATAAATATATTTTTGTTCCATATAGTTCTGTGCAAAAATCTTTTTCCATTAGTGTTTTCACAAGCTAAAAAATGGTTTATGGTCAGTAATTTCTATCTTTTGCTGTAGTGTGTCAGTAGGAAATATCAGTTTACATTTCCAAACATTCATTTTGCCATTAATTTTAATAATCCGGTCAGATTATTTGTACAAGGAGTCTGACAACAGCCAGTGTTCCACACAGAGATCTGATCTCATCATCATTCAGTTCGTCTGGAATGACATGAAGAAACAGAACAAACTGAGACAGACTAAATCCAGAAGAACTGTTCAATTCAATTCAATTCAATTCAATTCAAATTTATTTGTATAGCGCTTTTCACGATGCATATCGTTGCAAAGCAGCTTTACACCAAATTGACATTTTTACAATATATGTAGTAGTAGCTTGATGTGCATATGGTAGAGATGTGTGGTAAAGATCAATTAATGACGTAATCAAACAGACAAAGAACACTATAAATTAGTAGCAGAATTCGGTAGTGCTGTATGTTGTTTCAGGGTTGGCATCATCTGAAGTCCTCTGTGGGGTTGGCATCATCTATTTTTAAGTGTTCTGGATCTACACTGGAGCTTGTGAATTCCTAGTTACCACGGGATGTAAATCCCATGGCAAAAACAGAGAACAAATAGGAACATAATTAGCGTAGCTGCTGTTCAAACTAAAAAAGGAAGATTTGTTAAAACAGAGCTAAAAGATTAATAATGAACATTTGATCAGATATAACTGCAGGAAAAGGTTATGAGATGTATTATTTGAATGCTTGGCTAAAAAGATGTGTCTTTAATCTAGATTTAAACAGAAAGAGTGAGTCTGAACCCCGAACGTTATCTAGAAGGCTGTTCCAGAGTTTGGGAGCCAAATGCAAAAAAGCTCTACCTCCTTTAGTGGACTTTGCTATCCTAGGTACTACCAACAGTCCAGAGTTTTGTGACCTTAGGGAGCGTGATGGATTGTAGCGTGGTAGAAGACTAGTTAAGTACGCAGGAGCTAAACCGTTAAGTGCCTTATAAGTAAGAAGTACTATTTTGTAGCTGATGCGGAACCTAATAGGTAGCCAGTGCAGAGACTTTAAAATTGGGGTAATATGATCATATTTTCTTGACCTGGTAAGGACTCCAGCAGCTGCATTTTGGACTATCTGTAGCTTGTTTATTGAAGATGCAGAACAACCACCTAGTAGTGCATTACAATAGTCCAGTCTAGAGGTCATGAATGCGTGAACTAGCTTTTCTGCATCAGAAACAGGTAACATGTTTCGCAGCTTGGCAATGTTTCTAAGATGGAAGAATGCTGTTTTTATAACATGAGAAATATGATTTTCAAAAGACAAGTTGCTGTCTAATATAACACCCAGGCTTTTGACTGTAGTGGAAGTAACCGTACATCCGTCTAGTTGTAAATTGTAAGTCAAAAGATTCTGTGTATTGTTTTTAGGTCCAATAAGTAATATCTCTGTCTTATCTGAATTTAATAGCAGAAAATTATTGGTCATCCAATCTTTTACATTTTTAACACACTCTGTTAACTTCGATAATTCAGAAGTTTCATCTGGTCTTGTTGAGATATATAGTTGAGTATCATCAGCATAACAATGGAAACTAATCCCGTGTTTTCTAATAATATTACCAAGGGGCAGCATGTATATTGAAAATAATAGAGGACCTAGAACAGATCCTTGTGGCACTCCATACTTTACTGGTGATAACTGAGATGACTCCCCATTTAAATAAACAAAGTGGTAGCGATCATACAGGTAGGATTTAAACCATTTTAAAGCCTGCCCTTGGATACCTGCATAATTTTGTAGTCGATCTATTAGTATGTCATGATCTATAGTGTCGAACGCAGCACTAAGATCAAGTAAAACTAGCAATAAGATGCAGCCTTGGTCTGACACAAGAAGCAAGTCATTAGTGATTTTAACAAGCGCAGTTTCTGTGCTGTGATGGGGCCTGAAACCTAACTGAAATTCCTCATAGATATCATTTTTTTTGCAAGAATGAGCACAGTTGAGCAGATACAACTTTCTCTTAAATTTTAGACATAAATGGAAGATTAGAAATGGGTCTGTAATTTGCCAGTTCACTAGGGTCTAGTTGTGGTTTCTTAATAAGAGGCTTAATAACCACCTGCTTGAATGGTTTAGGGACGTGACCTAAAGATATTGATGAATTGATAATATTGAGAAGCGGTTCTTCTGCCACAGGTAACAGTTCTTTTAGTAATTTAGTGGGTACGGGATTTAATAGGCATGTTGTTGGTTTAGACACAGTGATGAGTTTATTTAACTCTTCCTGTCCTATAGTGGTAAAGTACTGCAGTTTTTCTTTGGGTGTGACAAAAGAAGTTGACATATTGGATGCAGTATAATCTACATTGGTTATTGTATTTCTGATGTTATCTATTTTAGCAGTGAAGAAATTCATAAAGTCATTACTATTAAACTGTAAAGGAATATTTTGATCAGGTGGCGTCTGGTTATTTGTTAATCTAGCCACTGTGCTAAATAAAAACCTTGGATTGTTTTGGTTGTTTTCTATGAGTTTTCGGATATGCTCGGCCCTAGCAGCTTTTAAGGCCTGTCTGTATTCATTCAGCGTCATCACCGCCCGGGCATATGAACGTGGTTTTATCTCCAAGCTGGTGACTATGATATCGTTCATTCTGGTATATTGTTCCAGATCCGCCACACGGTTTTCCAGCAACATAATCCGCTTGTCCTTCTCGATGTTTTGTTGCCTCAAGGCTCAACTGTGACAACATCTCAAAGATGCTTTAAGAGAGGCTTAAAGTTTTTACACAGTTGCTTATTTTTATTAGGTTATGGATTTGGATATTTATTCAGACATTCTCAAATACTACTTTTTGTCATGTTTTAAATATTTTTTGTTTGAAAAGTTGATGTAAAGTCTCAGTTTTTGCATTATTATTACTACAGTCAAACCTTAACAAAGAAAAAGCATTTTTACACATAACAGCTGTTGGTTGAGAGAACGCGCCATATTCGAATCGGGGGTTTGTGCTGTTAAGATAACGAGACGCTATGCCCCCTAAAAAGCTTCACACACAGGCCGAGGAGGTTGATGACATTAAGCGATGGCTTGATATGCTGACGGAGGAGGTTTCTGGTGTTAGACAACAGCAGAAGACCATAATGAGCCTGGTGGAGGAAGTGAAAGCCTTGAGGCAACAAAACATTGAGAAGGACAAGCGGATTATGTTTCTGGAAAACCGTGTGGCGGATCTGGAACAATATGGATATCATAGTCACCGGCTTGGAGATAAAACCACGTTCATATGCCCGGGCGATGACGACACTGAATGAAGGGGAGACGAGCGAGCAGGACGATACAACGGTGGAGCAACAGGTGACGGCATTCCTTCACTCAAAGGGGATTGAGTTGGATAGGAGTAACATTGAGGCATGTCATTCACTCCCACGGAGACTTAAAATGGATAGACGAGCCATAATTGTTCGCTTTGCTAATAGGAACCATAAAACTGAGTTGTTGAAACAGGGAAGACGAATAAAGGGCACAGATGTGTATTTGAATGAACACTTGACTAAGAAAAATGCTGACATTGCCAGACAGGCCCGACTCCTCAGAAGACAGAAGAAAATACAATCAACATGGACTACAAATAGTAAAATATTTATTCAGTTGAATGGAACGCCAGAACAAGCCAAAGTGTTAGTCATTAGGCAGTTGGAGGAGCTGGATAAATATAAATGGGTTAAATGAGAGCAAGGTAATGCAGTAAACCCAGTAGTCAATAAAAATAAACAGAATCAAAAATTACAACTATGTCAAGTCCAGAAAATAAGCAGTCATTTACATCTGGACTAGATACTTTTGCATATACAGAGTATAAAAGGCAGGATATTAAAAATAACATCGATCCTGTAAACAATTTATTTATGAATATTAAAAACAGCTGTACTTATTATACAGACGAACAATTCAATATAACTTTCCAATCAGAACGTAATATATCAATGATCCACTTTATTAGTAGAAGTTTATATGCCAACTTCCAGAGTATTATAGAATATTTGAGACAATTTGAGAATCATTTCAATATCATAGCAATATCGGAGACTTGGATTAATACTGAGAAAGGTGTGGATTTTGTTACTGATGGTTATGAATTAAATTATAAAAATAGAATGAATAGAAGTGGAGGAGGAGTGATGATATATGTGGACAATAGAATTAAGTATAAGGTGGTGGAGAACATGACAGAAGTCGTTGATGATTTGTTGGAATGTATTAGTGTTGAAATTTGTATGGAAAGGACAAAAAATATTATAGTGAGTTGTATATATAAAACTCCTGGTTCAAATATTGAAATATTTAATGAGTGGATAGAAAAAAATGTTTACAAAAACTATACAAAAGACTGTGTTTATATGTGGAGATTTTAACATCGAATTACTGAATCCAAAAATGCATAAAAGGACAGAAGATTTTATAAATATAATGTATAGTATGGGTTTATATCCAACAATCACCAGACCAAGTAGAATCACATGTCATAGTGCTACATTGATAGACAATATATTTACAAATATTATGGAAAATAACATAGAAAGTGGGTTACTATATAGTAATATTAGTGACAATTTACCTGTTTTTATTGTCTACCACTGTAAGCATAGGAATCTTAAAAAAAAATTAGGTTCAAATATAAAAGAATAAGATCCTTAGAAAATATAAATGCATTTTAAGAAGGAATTACTTAGACAAAATTGGAAAATAGTATATGAAGAAGATGATGTTGATCAAGCATATAATGGATTCTTAAAGATTTTTACATCATTGTATGAAAAATATTGTCCTGTTAAACAATACATTGATACAAAAAGGCAAAGAAATAGTCCATGGATTACGAAGGGTTTATTAAATGCTTGTAAGAAGAAAAATACACTTTATAGACAATTCATCAACACTTGTACTCCAGAAGCAGAGAATAAATATAAAAAGTATAAAAATAAATTAATTCATATTATGAGAATATGTAAGAAGGAATACTATAATTAAAAAAAAAAAATTAGATTATAATAAAAATAATATGAAAGGTTTATGGAATGTATTAAATAATATCATTAGAAATGGAGTCGAGAATAATATATGTTACCCAGAGTATTATATTGATAATGATAGCATAATAAATAATAAGGAAGATGTGGTTAATGGATTCAATAAATTCTTTGTAAACGTGGGACCAGATTTGGTAAAAACAATAGATGACTCAGAAACAATAGAAGAGGTGGATGATTTTTGGATTGAAATTCAAGCTCTATTTTTCTTAGAGCAGTGGATCGAGAGGAGATAATAGATATTGTAAGAAAATGTAAAAGTAAATTCTCTCTTGACTGGAATAATATTGATATGATTATAATAATAATGATAAAAAAAGTTATTGAAGAGATTGTGGATCCATTAACTTACATCTTTCATTTGTCTTTTCAATCTGGTAAATTTCCAAATAAAATGAAAGTTGCAGAAATAACACCATTATATAAAAATGGGGATAGACATTACTTTACAAATTATAGACCTGTTTCTATACTTCCTCAGTTGTCCAAAGTTCTTGAAAAACTTTTTATAGAAAGACTTGATAATTTTATTGAAACACATAATCTTCTAGTTGATAGTCAATATGGATTTCAGACAAATAGATCAACAACTTTAGCACTAATAGAATTAATTGAGGAAATTACAAATGGTATAGATAAAAAGAAACATGTAGTAGGAATTTTCATAGATTTAAAGAAAGCTTTTGATACCATAAATCACAATATTTTATTACAAAAACTAGAGAGATATGGTATTAGAGGGGTGGGTTTGGACTGGGTGAGTAGTTATCTGACAAACAGGAAACAGTTTGTAGAAATTGGTGAACATAAATCTGTATATATGAACATAACTCATGGTGTACCTCAAGGATCAGTTGTAGGTCCAAAACTGTTTGTAATGTATATTAATGATGTGTGTAGAGTATCAAATATACTAAAATGTATTTTATTTGCAGATGATATGAATATTTTTTGTTCTGGTGATAATTTACAACAGCTTTTGAATAAAGTAAAACATTGTGGACTCTCGGGTGGACGTTACATGTTCCCCTCTGGAATTCCTGTTCCCCCTAGACCAAGCGTATCTGCTGAGAGGGTTGCCAGGTCTCCCTAATTAACCCGACCAACTGTTAATCAAACTTTGCCTAATTATGTGGAAATAAAAACTGTGGTTTTGGCAACAGTGGTGCTGAAAACACGTCCAAATGCACTCAAAACACAACTAAATGTATGGAAAGCGAAAATGGACAAAAGTGTTGGTGCTACTTTCAAATAAAATTATTCTCCCCCTTCCATTAATGTTCTGTGGTTTTAAATATTCTTTAATTATTCTTCCATTGTTTTTGTCTAATGTCTGAGTTTATGCATTTAAATTCTGCATATACATTTTAGTCTAATCTGTAGGTGCAGACAGATAAAACTCGATAACTCATATTATAGACCAGGGACGGTGAACGTCGGTCCTGGAGAGCAGCAGCCCTGCATAGTTTTGCTTCAACCCTAATCAAACACACCTGAACAAGCTAATCAAGGTCTGAAGGGTTACTAGAAAACAACAGGCAGGTGAGTTTTAATTAGGGATGGAGCTGTACTCTGCAGGGCTGCGTCTCTCCAGGACTGGAGTTCACCACCCCTGTTATAGACTATATGTGACTCTGGACCACAAAACCAGTCTTATGTTGCAAGGGTATATTTTTAGCAATAGCCAGAAATACATCTGATGGGTCATTGATTTTTTTATGGCAAACATCATTAGGATATTAAGTAAAGATCATGTTCCATGAAGATATTTTGTACATTTCATAAGTCTTGATTAGTAATATGCATTGGACAATTTTAAAGGTGATTTTCTCCATATTTTAATTTTTTTGCACCCTCAGACTCCAGCTTCAAATAGTTGTATCTCAGCCAAATATTGTCCTTTCCTAACAAACAATACATCAACAGAAAGCTTATTTATTCAGCATTCATGTGACTTATGACTGGTTTTGTGGTCCAGAGTCACATATACTACATCATAATATTTCATCTATCAGTCCTCTAACTGATAACTTCTTGGCATATATTGAATTTGAATACTTAACAAAATGTTATTGTTTTCACAAGAAGGGAAAATATACAGCTGTTATAATAAGTGACACGTAGCCTAATTTCAGAGGTCACTAATGAAATCAATTCATCAAGTTAATCAATAAAGCTATAAAGGGGACATGACCATGTCACATTGTCACCTGAATTTCTATTCTTGCTGGCATTTTCATACAATTTGAACAATGGATCCAAAATGTTTGAGGAAATATTCAATTATAAAACTCAAGTCATTTACCCATTAGGCATTAAAAAAAACAAAAACAAAACATAGATATAGCATAAATGTCGTAGACGTTCTTCCAACTTCCAAGTTGATGGTAAGCAAACACTACTCTAGGTGATATTCATATCTACTGACAGTGATATATAGGTATATACCAAGAACTGATACAAAGTTAATCTCACACCCCTGGACTCTTTAGTTGGTTTCTACCATCATTTCCCCCTGCAGCTCTGTGTGTTTTGGTTTCTCCCTCATTGTCTGCACCTGTGTTTGTAATCAGTCTGTGTATATATAGCGTGCGTTTTCCCTCTTGCTTTGTCGGACGTTAACGTTGCCTCCCTGTGTTCCTGTCCTTCTTGTGGATTATTAAAGATTGTTCGTTTCACTACGTCGTTGTTCATCTGTTCCTGCCTGAAGCGTGACAGAACGTCCGACCAACACAGTTTTTTTTTTGCATATTCCCCCCCGTTTTGCTTATCGTTCGTTTTCCAGGCTTTTGTTTCCGTTGTGTGTTTAATATGTATCACATCCAACCAGAATTCATCCTCCTCCAGCTGAAGCAGGGGGATCTACCGCTCGAGGGATATACCGTCATGTTCCAACTAGTAGCTCACACCACCAGCTACCCGGACGACACGCTCTTTGCGTTTTATGACGCCAGCCTAAACGCGCCATGCAGAGCGCCGTCGTCCGAGGACGGCCCTCGAGCGGATTTCGGATTACACTGGCGAGAAACAGACCCTCGTTCCCTGCCTGTTCCATGGATAATCTCGCCAGTGCCACTCCAGACCCAGCCAGCCACCCCGACCCGCGGAATCCCAGCCAGAGCCCACCGATGACGGAGAGCTAAAGCCGCCGTGACCAGCATGCCATCGCTAAGAGGAGCGACAGAGCAGCTGATCACCACAGAGCCAGAGTCGCACGAGCCGTCAGATCAGGTGTGTGAGCCGGCCACAATGACCGCGACGGTGGAGGGGTTAGTGGAAAATGAGAGTGCTGAGGACAGCATTACCCACTGCACCACCGCTGAGGGTGAGCTGAATTGGATTTTGGGACATTTTACAATGAACGTTATACCTGATAATAATTCTGAGGATGTTAATACTGGACTCTCTGTAATTTCCGAACTATCTACCTGCTCTGATTTCCCACCCACCCTCCCTCAGTTACCTCAGTCTAAGAGTCATAATGTTTCAGCCATGCCACCACTGCTGCCTGTCAGTCCCTCTGCTCACCCTCAGCCCACCATTTGTGCAGTGGGTTCGCCGCAGGTCTGCCAGTCACCATCGGCGTCATGGCTGGAGGATCCCTCATCTCCGCCTTCAGCCTCTGAGTCCTGGACTCCACCTCGGCCCTCCGACCCTGCGGCTCCACCCCGTCTCTCAGCTCCCTCGTCTCCACCGGGCTCCATCGTCCTTTCGGCTCCGCCTCCGTCGGTCGGCCCCATGGAGTCGCCAGCCTTTCCTCCACCATGGCTCCTCCCTCCATCAGCTCCACCGTGGGATTCCATCATGGCTGCGGTCTGGGTTTCACCTGGCTCCTCCTGCTCCAGCCCCTTCCGGTCACCTCCTTGGCTTCTTCCTCCATCATCACCTCCATGGAATATTCCGTCATCACCCTGGACTCCATCTTTTGCCCTCCTCCCGGGAGTCCGTCCTCCGCCGAAGCCCCCTCCTAAGACTTTGTACATTTTGTTTTCCCTGTTTTTCGGCACAAGGACCTGCCTTCCGGGAGGGGGAGGTAATGTCACACCCCTGGACTCTTTAGTTGGTTTCTACCATCATTTCCCCCTGCAGCTCTGTGTGTTTTGGTTTCTCCCTCATTGTCTGCACCTGTGTTTGTAATCAGTCTGTGTATTTATAGCGTGTGTTTTCCCTCTTACTTTGTCGGACGTTAACGTTGCCTCCCTGTGTTCCTGTCCTCCTTGTGGATTATTAAAGATTGTTCGTTTCACTACGTCGTAGTTCATCTGTTCCTGCCTGAAGCGTGACAGTTAATACTTGTCAATAAACTATACTAAACTGACTTTCCAGAAATTACAATGGTAAAATGACCTGTTCTTTAATGTCATTTAAAATTGACCTATTTCTTGCATTGGGCCTTCAGAACATCTTTGCTTTATTTATTACATTGGTGTGGGATATTAATGAATAGACTAGAACAATTGCTAACATTCTTTTTTATTATTATTATTTTTACAGATTTCCTGTGATGACTGTAGGCGACGGTTGCACATGGACTGTGTTAATAATCGATCCACAGAAAAAGTTTTCATGCTTTAATCAAAATGAATTTTGAAGCCACTGTTTTTGTAGTCTCGTTTTTTTTTTTTTTCTTTTTTTTTGTAAACTGTCACACCTGCTGGAAAATTGGTCTCTTTGTTGTTTATTTCATTCATAAAATTAAGTGACATTTAAAAACACCCATGACAGACATTGTGCTTCAAATAGGCCTGTGCTAGAGAGTTCTTCATAATAACCAAAGCCTCAAACATTACTCTTAAAATGGTTGTAAGTTGGGGAAAACCTCTTTTCTCAAATCCTTTTTCAAGTTTCAGAAAAAAAAAAGACGGTACGTTTTAAACTATTTTGCTTCCCGTACATCCAGTTGCGCTTCATGAGTACGTTAGTTCTGATAATACGTATGGTAACTCTGCAACTACGCAAGATATGTAGTATGATTGCGTAAAGGGGAACAGACATTCCGAGGGGAACAGAATCATCTGCTACACTGGTCTTCGAGATCTCCACCTGGAACCGCTTTGCTCCCCTCCGCCAGACGGAACGCGACGCTGTGATCTTCGGAGACTCCATTGTCCAACACGTCCATGCTACTTTAGCTAAACGTAAAGTGTACACTCACTGTTTTCCTATTGCTCACGTTCTCGATGTTTCTGCGCAGATACCCGCAATCCTGAAGGACGGCGAGAGCGTCGGCGCGATCGTCCTGCACATGGGGGATCTGAATAGGGACTTCAGCAGCCTGATCGAGACGGTTCGCAGCACATCACCCACGACGAGGATCATCGTGTCAGGACCGCTTCCCAAGTATCGACATGGCCACGAAAGGTTCAGTAGACTTATTGCACTAAATGAATGGTTATTGACATGGTGTAAAGAACAGAAACTGCTCTTTGTTAATAACTGGAATCTTTTCTGGGAACGTCCTAGGCTTTTCTGTGCTGATGGCCTGCACCCCAGCAGAGTCGGAGCAGAACTCCTGTCGGACAACATCTCCGGGACGCTACGGTCCATTTCCTGATAAACTCATTTGAAGTGAAGCAAAATGTCACTGGGCCCACTCATCATTTTATTCATATGCTGTCAAGAAAGAAACTCATAATCTTGAATTTTAGAGAAAGCTGTATCTGCTCAACTGTGCTCATTCTTGCCAAAAAAAACAAATGATATCTATGAAGAATTTCAGTCATGTTTCAGGCTCCATCACAGCACAGAAACTGCACTTGTTAAAATCACTAATGACTTGCTTCTTGCGTCAGACCAAGGCTGCATCTTATTGCTAGTTTTACTTGATCTTAGTGCTGCATTCGACACTATAGATCATGACATACTCATAGATCGACTACAAAACTATGCAGGTATTCAAGGGCAGGCTTTAAGATGGTTTAGATCCTACCTGTCCAATCGCTACCACTTTGTTTATTTAAATGGGGAGTCATCTCAGTTATCACCAGTAAAGTATGGAGTGCCACAAGGATCTGTCTAGGTCCTCTACTATTTTCAATATACATGCTGCCCCTTGGTAATATTATTAGAAAACACGGGATTAGTTTCCATTGTTATGCTGATGATACTCAACTATATATCTCAACAAGACCAGATGAAACTTCTAAATTATCGAAGTTAACAGAGTGTGTTAAAAATGTAAAAGATTGGATGACCAATAATTTTCTCCTATTAAATTCAGATAAGACAGAGATATTACTTATTGGACCAAAAAACAATACACAGAATCTCTTGGCTTACAATCTACAACTAGACGGATGTACTGTTACTTCCACTACAGTCAAAAGCCTGGGTGTTATATTAGACAGCAACTTGTCTTTTGAAAATCATATTTCTCATGTTACAAAAACAGCATTCTTCCATCTTAGAAACATTGCCAAGCTGCGAAACATGTTACCTGTTTCTGATGCAGAAAAGCTAGTTCATGCATTCATGAGCTCTAGACTGGACTATTGTAATGCACTACTAGGTGTTTGTCCTGCATCTTCAATAAACAAGCTACAGATAGTCCAAAATGCAGCTGCTAGAGTCCTTACCAGGTCAAGAAAATATGATCATATTAACACAATTTTAAAGTCTCTGCACTGGGTACCTATTAGGTTCCACATTAGTTATAAAATATTACTTCTTGCCTATAAGGCACTTAACAGTTTAGCTCCTGCGTACCTAACTAGTCTTCTACCACGCTACAATCCATCACGCTCCCTAAGGTTGCAAAACTCTGGACTGTTGGTAGTACCTAGGATAGCAAAGTCCACTAAAGGAGGTAGAGCTTTTTTGCATTTGGCTCCCAAACTCTGGAACAGCCTTCTAGATAATGTTCGGAGATCGGACACACTCTTGTAATTTTTTTTTTTTTTTTTAATTCAGTATCATTAATATTATTGAGTTAAATTTAAAAGTCTTACAAAATGTCTATATTAATTAATAAAATAATAAATAATTATTACAAAGCAGTTTCAGCCAAGAATTTTCACTTTGGTACATCCCTAGATTTTTATGTAAAAAGAAACGTTTTCAGGGTGATACAAGACCCCAATGTGAAATTATCTTGCTTATTATACGGCTACTTGCCACATATGTAAATAATTTAACACAAAATATGAATTTCATCATATTTTATTACTTCAAGACGACTCGCAGTACCCGCTGCAGCTGTCTGTAATCAGTTCTAGCGGTTTTTGTCGTAAAATAACAGACCACTAGATTGTGCAGTTGATATCAGAAATGAGAATTGCCATTAGCCGAGTAAAATTATGAATAAATGACACATAGTATTTCTGCTCTAAGCATGGACAAGTTTTTGAAAAGACAACAAGTGCCAGGTAAACGTAAAATAGATGATAAATCTACTTCAAAGATCGCAACTACAACAAAGAGAAGAAAATATGAGAAAATCTGTCTAAAGAAAAAAAAAAAACAATGAATGCTGTTACACAGTACAAAAAATAATACATAGTAAAGCTGCGTGATTTACTTTTAATGTTTCTACTCTAAAAGTGAATAGTTCCTTGTTTAGGTTTATTCAGTAAGTTGTCACACACTGAATTTTAATTATTACGTTTCAAATAAATCATTGTGAAGTTGTGTTTATGCTTACATGTCAGTGCGGGGGTGGGGCTTGAATTTTTTCATTCTGCAAAAGCACCCCCCCTTTCTCTTATTTATAAGCTAGGCTGCATGGATGGGCAGGGGGTTTTTGCTCAGAACAGAACCATACTGCCAATCCAAACTGTACTGTCAATAGGGCTGTGATGGTTGCAATGACAACAGCACCACCGTGGTAGTCAGTTGCCACTGCAGAGGTCTGTTGCCACCAGCAGTAGTGCACGTGATGGCACACACTCTATAACAAGCATAAAATACAGTGTTTCTGCTACATTCATTCTGCCAGTGTTCAGTGTTTAGTGTTCAAGCACACGCAATAGACTAATGCTTGCCGCAAAACACCGGCAAAAGTAATTACCATGAATGTGTCAGGGGCAATAGTAAGGAGATGTTCAAATGGTTTATTAATAAACTAGTATTTTCAGAGTCAGTGTCGCAAAGATGAAGTTGATGCTCCTGACTTTTTGGTCTTTGAACAAGCCTTTAGAGAAAAATTCATCTTTATGAATTACATAATGAAAAAGTTTTGTTTTTGATTTGAATTATTTAGTTTTAAAGTAGCAAAGTAGGCTAATAATTTAAAGCTTTCTATAGGTTTTAAATGTTTGTGTATTTTTTGTATTAACTGAAATTATTGGACATTGTGTTGGGTATTTGACCTGCTGTATGGACAATAAGTGAAGTGGACAGAAAAACTTAATACAACTTTCAGATGTTTAGACCACACAACAACGCACTTTGCAAGTCTCCATTACACAAAAATATACAGTATAGAATATAGACAGATTAACTATACAAAAATATATGAACATACATTAAAAAATATACAAATATATATTGTGCAACAAACAAGGTAACAGTCAGTGATGGTAATGGGAAGTTAATTTTTAAAGGGTCATGAAACCCCAGACTACTTTTTTTCTGAGATTTTAGCAGAGGTGTTTGTGTTTCACATCATAGAAGACAATGTTAGCATCTGTTCATTTTAATTGTTGGAGAAAAGTGGTTCATTTTGAGCTTTTTGCACAATGTTTGTCTTCCAGGTTTCAAATCTACATCGTGTTGACGTCACAGTTTGTGACACAGTTGTGATCGTCATAGTTTGTGACGTGGTAAAGGACTATAGTACTTCAATGATGCGTCAGTGTCTCATAATTATTCATGAGACTGTGTGTTCTTATCCAATCAGAAGACGCTTTGCATAATTATTCACAACAGCATGTGTGACAGACGCTTCAGACTGTGAGATTGTGAACATTAACTGTGAGAAACGTTCATGGATTGAAGGAGAATGTTTGTTTTTGCTTTGTAAGAGTTTGGTACAAATGTGATTCATTCAGTGAGTGTAACCGGTTTCACAGCTCCTTGATGCAACCCATCAAAAGACTTCCAAACATAATAAGTTATAAAAGTTATTAGAAAAGCAATTTCTGTCCTTGATTTCATACTCCTGTACATCTCCCAGACAGCAGAAGTGTGAAGAGGCTGTGTTGTGGATGTGTATTGTCCCTGATGATGTTGTGGGTCCTCATGATGACCCTAGTGCTGTAAATATCCTGAAGTGATAGGAAGGTTACTCTACAAATGAACTGTGTACTTTTTAACAGTGTTGGTCAAGCTACTTGGAAAATGTAGTGAGCTAAACTAACAGTTACTCTTCATTAAATGAAGCTTCGCTACACTGAAGATCCTCCTGGGAAATGTAGCAAGCTAAGCTACAGTAACACAGCAAAATTATTTTGTAATTTTTGATAATAAAAATATAATTTTTATTTTGAATCAACTTCATTTCAAGTCAGTGCTCTCAGTATCAGTATCATGTACATGTAGTATGATTTACCTCACACTGTGACATAGGCAAAATACAATTTTGCTGCCGGCCGGAAATGACCCAAACTGCTACCTTTTCAGAAATTAAAAAAAACAAACCCCACTGTCTTTTAATTAATAATAAACACTGTGTCAAAGCTGGTTTGTGGCTTCCTTGTATACAGATACATTTATATGTGGGAGGAATAATGAGGTTTGACTGACATTTTGAGGAGCCAATGGAGTTACGAGGTTTAGTGGCGTCACTTACTGATCCAGGATCAGTGATCCTTAGCACTTATTTTTCTGATTTGAGCTTGAGACTCAGAAATGCTTTGGAAAATGTAGCTTTTGTTGACACTACTCTGTTACTTGATCAAAAAGAGCTTTGCTACTAAAAGCTTTTTGATTCAGAAAACATTGACCCTAACACCATGCTATTGAGAAATGTAGTTAACACTGCTTTTTAATCACATGCTGGAGAGCTTTCCTGTCCTGAACTGTACAACTTCCACACCACTTTCATCTGTACAAGTTGCTGAGGATTTCACTTCCCATGCCAAATTCTGAGGGAGAGTGTCGGTCTGAGGGTGAAGAGAGTCTCTGTTATTGCTGAGTTGTAATCAATAAAAAGCATTTGCACGCGTGTCGTTCCCCTCCAAATGTGTGAGTGCTGTGTGGATGGCAGTGTTGACAGCATCATCAGTGGACCGATTTTGTCAATATGCAAATTATAATAAGTCTAAGGTGGCTGGACTGGTCCTTTTACATAGGACTTGACTAGCAAACCCTGACTGCCCATTCCGGTATGTTATCTGGGCTGCCAGATGTAATATCCCCCCAGAATCAGACTATAATGTCTCTTGCCCTTCCTGATTGATTTGCATAGTTTGAATCTGGTATTTTGTATTTCTCAAAGTCACCTGATCAAACACGGTGGAGTAAGCGTGTAGCACGGCCTGCACCTCACAGTTGGGGATCACACCTCACTCGGGACAATCCCCCAGTTCCTTGATAAGGAGGTGCAACTCTACTTAATCTCTACACAATCTCAGGATTGGATGGACCAATAGGTCCTTTCTTTTTCTCTTTTTAAGAAGAAAGAGGACAATACATTTTGTATTGTTCTGTGATTTTTTTAATATGCATCTGACTCAATATGTAAGGTTTCTGTGCATGATGAATTTTTAGGATAACAAATACAAAAAACATAAATACATAAAATAATATATTAAAAATAACAGACTCAATGTTCAAGTGTCAGACTTTTGGACCTGTTTTTCATTGTTTTACCCCGTCTTTGTTTCTGAGTTTCCTTATTTGTTCATTTTCCTGATCTTGTTTAGTTTGATTGCTTTATCCTATGCACATGTGTTCCTAATTACCCCTTGTCAGCGTAACGGCTAACTTGGATCACGTCAGAGCCATATAGAGAGAGTTGCGAAAACTCCATTGACTCCAATGGACCAGTTTTTTTTACAGCAATGGCGGATTGTGGAGACGCGCAATAGTTCCCGGAAGTAAGCGCTAATACTATCAGCACCATAGAGATGCAGCAGAAGAGACCGCTGTGATCGACTTTTACAAGATAAGACATTTATAGAACAAAACTATATATTATCAGAGCAGCTAATTAATTTACCTTATGCATTAAAACAGATTATTATTAGATTATTCCTCACTAAATTAGTAGATTTAGGGGGTATTATTCATTCTCTTAATGCAATTTCATTCATCGTTGTGTAATTGAGGCTTTTAAACGTGATTTTTGCTGGTGGAAAGTTAAATATTAGAATTAAATTTATTGCAAAGGATGCTGATGGACCTAAGTGAGAATGAAAAAGAGGCAGGCAGTTTTCATTTGTGAATCATACTAGGCTAAATTACCAGAAATATATTGAATACCACTCCTGTATACAGGTGAAGTCAAAAGCTTACATACACCTTGCAGATACTGCAAAATGTCAATTAAAATAATTTCTTTTACCAAAATAAATATGTTTAAACATGTTTATTTAGTAATGACCTGAATAAGATATTTCACATAAAAGATGTTGTTTACATATAGTCCATAAGAGAAAATAATAGTTACATTTATAAAAATGACCCAGTTCAAAAGTTTACATACACTTGATTCTTAATACTGTGTTAATATTGGCAAATTAATTCAAATGTTGCAGAATCTGGAAGCTGTATGTAAAGTTTGACTTCAACTTTAATAAACGTAATTACAATAAACCTGTACTTTATTACTTTATTTTATATTTACTGTACTTCTGTACTTCTTATCTACGGTAGAAGCACTGTGTGTGTGTGTGTGTGTGTGGAAGAGGAGCAATGCCACAGGACTGATATGTGATAGAGCATCACTTCACCATTTCTCGTGTTTTTCTTCTTCTCTATTTTGCTTTCGGAACAAGAACCACCTGAAGAGTCCCTGTAATGAGAACACCTCTGAAGAGATGACGCCAAACCTTGAGAGGACTTCAGATGACGCCACCTCCAAATAAACGCATAAAATTACCAAATTTTCTTTGTATTATTATCAACATGATCAAATCATGTGATCATTATTTTAATGTATTAATTGTTTCTGCCGAATACATGATGTTAACTAACTGCATGATTTGTATAGCCTAATTTGAGGCTATAACATTTCTGCCATATGAACATTACTTTGACAGTTACACCTGTTAACATCGCTATATTAAAATATTAATTTTCTGTGAAGCTGCTTTAAAACACTGTGTATAATAAAAAGTGCTATACAAATAAATGTGAATAAAATAAAACTTGATGCATCTTTTTTCTCCTGTCCGTGTCAGTAGGAAAACCATACATTCATTCTGCTTTCTGTGAGTGACTTTGGATCATTCCCATGTAGCACAGCAAACTACAAGGACAACATGCTTTTACGTTTATTATAAATGAATAAATCGTTGCTGTAAATAAGTGTATAACAAAAGTCAACATGTGTAAAATATATGATTAAATGTGTAAAAACAATGTTTTAAGTTGAATATACCATGAAAATATTTATATATTAATAATTCTGGGGTGAACAAGAATCAAAAACATTAAACCCTTAATTTAATTTTATAATTCACTTATTTGGTATTAAGACAACATACCAATAAGACAATACCATTTCAAAACAGCAAATGCAGTCTTTAACCAGAGTTACTTTAGCCTAAAATATGTTAACAAGGCAAGCAGCGATAGTTGACCACATTAATCCTCAAATATTAGCGTATTTTATATTTTAAATACAACACTGATATAACTACATATACATACTTCATATACATGTCAATGTATTTTATAAATGATGTAAATACATTCTGTATTGTCTACTAATTAACCAAAATCGCAGTTCTGCCTCTCCAACTCCATGTATTCCAATTGCCCGCTATGAACTTCCTGGTACTATTTGAAGTCTACACGAATCACGTGACGATCGAGCGTTTTGAACTTCCGTTGTCGCAACTCTCTCTCTATACGGCTCTGGATCACGTGTCCCTTAATAACCAATCACATTACAGCACTGACGTCACTGAATTTCAGTCAGAACTGTGCGACACTCAACCACCGTTTACGGATGCCATAGGAATGAATGAGAAGTGTCGTAAGCTGAATCCCACCTGTCGCAAAAAGTCAGGGACTTCTCTTATAAAACTGCATTTTTTTTGTGGTAAACTCTAAAAAATAGTTCAATCCAAAAGTATTGTTTAGTGTAAAACATGTTGAAGACTCTTTATTCCGCACTTTAACAGTTTTACTTACTGGATGAGCTTATTTAAGAAGCTTCTGTAGACATTGTTAGATACTATAAAGTGTTTTGGTTTAAACTGTTGAAGTGATTTTAATCATTTTGATTCTTGTATGTGAATGTTACTGACCTCAATCTCTCCAGTTTACAGTGTGAATCCTTCAGTACGTCACATAAGTGATTCACTCCTGTGTTTTTTATTTGATTCCTGCTCAGGCTCAGTTCTCTCAGGTGTGATGGGTTTGATTTCAGAGCTGAAGTCACAGCAGAACAACCTTCATCTGTCATATAACACCAGCTTAACCTGCAATGGCAAAAACAGCATAAAATAAGAAAAGTAAATATTATCATTATTATCATGTATCCTGATTCTTGTATGTGAATGTTACTGAGCTCAATCTCTCCAGTTTACAGTGTGAATCCTTCTGTGTTTTTATTTGATTCAAACTAAGGTTCAGGATCTGTGATGATCATAATAATGAAGAGGCATTTAGTTTCTAATAGTTTGTTTTGAGTCATGTTAGTTTTGTATGAGGGCAGGCACTGCTTCTACTTCTTTTACTTTATTTTATTTATTGAATGCCTCCATTCTTTATTCTCTAATGAAAGGCTGATTTCTGCATTTACACACTTACTATAAAAAAAAAAAAACTTACAAAATGTGACCAATATGGCAAAACCAGTGCACTGCTTTAAACAATATAACTTCAGACCTGCTGTCATAAAATAAATAAACTTTAACTGTACTAACACTAGTTTCTCCAGCTTGAATTGTGTGTTCATCAGTAGATCACTGAGGTTTTTCACTCCAGAGTCTCCTAGTTTATTCCCTGTCAGGTTCAGTTCTCTCAGGTGTGATGGGTTTGATTTCAGAGCTGAAGTCAGGATGAGACACTGTTTCTCTGTAATTCTGCATCTACACAGACTGAAAACAGAAAGAGAAAAGACAATGAATCAGATCTATGATGATCAACTTACTAATGTGTTTTTCATCTTCCAGCAGACGTTTGCAGACAAATAAACAGTGATATCTGTGTGCAGGTGTAACATGAAGAAAGACTACACATAGTTCATTTAAATATACTACAAACTACACAAAAGTTACAAATGTATGAAAAGGTTGAAAATCAGCTAAATTACTCATTAAGACAGGGGTCACCACACTCAGTCCTGGAGGGCCGGTGTCCTACAGAGTTTTGCTCCAACCGTAATCAAACACACCAAGGTCTTAATACTGTAGGTTTACTTCAAACTTCCAGACAGGTGTGTTGAGGCAAGTTGGAGCTAAACTCTGCAGGACACCGGCCCTCCAGGATCAAGTTTGGTGACCCCTGCATTAAGATGTGAGCTATTTATCCAAGTTAAGAGGTTTCACTTGATAACATTAACTACATTAGTTAACATGAACTGATGATGAACAACTAGTACAGCATTCAATAACCTTAATGTAAGTTTCAATGTTTACTAATACAGTTTTAAATTCAAAAGTTTTCTGTTAATTAGTTAATACACTGTGAACTGACATGAACATATATTAGATATGACATTAGATATATTTAATAGCTAATGTTAACAAATGAAATTGTCAGTCTTCTATTGTCATAAATCACTTTAGTCTCACAGATCAATGTTCAAACATACTGTAGACTAAACAATTACAAGTCAACAACAAAGACAGTCTGCTTATAATATATATATATATATATATATATATATACACTTTGCATGTTTTTTTTTGTTTGTTTGTTTTGTTTTGTTTTTGTTTTTAATAGGGAAAAAAATATGTCCTTAAACTGACGACATTCAAACAATTTTGAAAAGGCAGTTCATTTGCTTTAGTGCTGCACTGATCAGGACATTTGAGGCAGATACTGATCACTGATTCTTAAAATGTTCTTGTTCCATTTTTACAATTTACAGTATTTGCTGCACCAAAATTAGACATTTTACATTTTGTGAAACACACGCTTTAAATTAAAAGCAGTTGTGAATAGTTGTCAAAAAAGCAAAAAGTTATTCTTGAAAAATCAGTGCTCAATATTAATAATTTTATAAATCCAAACATTTTGTGAAAAATTATTTGGTGGGGGACAAATAAAACTGTAGCACTAAATCTGGTAAAATGTTACACATTGCTATTTGCATTGTGTTATAAAAGGCATCTATGAATGTATGAATATATATATATATATATATATATATATTTCTACATAAATATATACTATAAAACACTTTTTTTAATAAGGCATCAACATATGATAGATAAAACAGTGCAGCACAAAATGTTTACAGTATTTATTTAAGATATATTTATCTTTGCTATGCCATGTTTTGTTCTGACACAAAACAAAACAACAAAACAAACAAACTGCAAGATATATGCAAACACGCTTTATAGACATTTATCTACAAATCAAGTATAATAATGTGAACACTGAATGATCTTGGAGAGAGTTTTACTGAGCTGATTGTTGTAACTGAACACGATCAGAGTCTGTATTTATTAGAGCAAAGGACGTCCAGCATGTGTGGGTCAGCGAGAGTGAGAAATCACAATGTATATAGTGTTCTTCTAGTCACGAGCTAATGTAGTTACATCTACAGTTACATTTACATACATCGTGTACACTGTAAAATCCAATAGTGTACCTTACTTGTATATAATTAGTTATCTTTACTTAGTTGCTCTACTTACTAGGTTTTATCAAGTTACAGCTAATTTCAAGGCGAAAAAAACAGTTTACTTGCTGCTTTGAGTAAGGCTTACTTAAAATATTCAAGTAGTCACAACAAAACCAATGACATGAATGCACCAGTGAGAGGCAGCAGTGCGCTAATGTGTTGCTAATGTGCAACAAAACCACAGAAGAAATAATTAGGACAGTTAGAGCATGCGCAACAAGCAATGTTTTGAATTTGTGCTGACATCCGTTGGCTCCAGCTAATTGGCGAAGAATTTGCTGAAACTCGGAAAAGAAGCAGAGACTGCTTGCATTTTTACCTCTGGACAAAGACACTAAGGTAAGTTATTAAAAAAATAATTGTGTGTAAATGTGTCTTTCTGTCTGCTGCTAATTTTAACTGACTTAGCCCTATTTTGTGCATGGGCTGCATGTAAAGTAGACAAAAGACAAGTGATTCTGTTTACACTAGATGCTTTTTTACTGTCACAAATGTAAAACTTTGTAGTTAGTTTTCTGTTTTGCCCAGAGTTGATGCAGCAAACTCATGTTGATTTTAAGTACATTTTGTCAATTTACAATTTTATCATCAAATATGTTTTAATATGTCACAGTTATTGCCATTGCATGATTAAACCTTTGTGGTTTAAATTAAATGAGCTCTTTGTCTCACAGTAATTGTTATTTCTACAGTAATCCAGAGGAAATGCTGCTTTTGAATTGATTTTATGACTGTGGCCTCAAATAGATATGTATAGAAATGTGGACTTTCTTTCTTTCTTTCTTTCTTTCTTTCTTTCTTTCTTAATGTAACCCTTCTAAAACATGCAACTATCAAGGAACGAATGTGTCTGTAATCTAGAAGCCACAACACTAGTGTAACTTACTTTTATTTGTCATATTTAGGACAAGTGTTTGTGGCAACTGCCTTCTCTGAACAGCGGTCTCATCAGCACAGGCCTCAGTACATTGGAGGTAAGATATTTCAAGCTAATACACAGCAGTACAACAGTTTTTTTACTCAGTAATCACTGTGCTACACTATTTACAATTTCATTTAAAAAAAAGTCCTGCATATGCAGTATACCTCTAACCATTTTTTTTGCAGATTTAAGAGGACACTTCACACCCTACAACCCTAAAATGTATGTTGCTACGTTAATTGTTTTCAAATTTTTTAAAATAAACAGTTAATGACCTCTTTATTGACACTTTGACAAAAACATAACACTTGTTGTTATGTAACACTTGAATGTCTTAAACTTTTTTTTTTTCTTTTTTTTTTTCTTCTAGAACCCAGATTTGACAGCACTGCACACCCATCTCCGGCCTTCCTGTTTCATTTTGCGATTACCCCAGATACTTCTACTACTAACCCGCTTTGTAAGTTCTAAAAAAAGAAAAAAAAAAAACACCTTAAACAAACACTTAATTGTGGGAAAATGTAATGTGTATTTGCTCTTATATTACTGAGATACTTCTATAAGATTATTGTTGATTATATACCTCGTTCACCCAAAAAAGAAAACTATGCCATTTAATCTCCCTCATGTCATTCTAAAATGATCAAAAGTCATGGGTGAGTAAATGATAACAAATTTAAATTTTTGGTGAACCAGGCAGGACAGATAACACTGACAAATAACATTGCCCTACTTAATATTTTATTTGTTTGTTTTTTTATGCAGGTGTCTGATGTTGATCCAGTCTGGACACTAATATGTGTTGGATTGCTGACCAACATTGAAGATGATGTATTTCTCCAAATCTTCTCTGCCTTGACCCTGTGTCTTCTGCCATCATTGTTCAGGGTACACTGCAAAGAACAGTCTGTAGAATCTACATCAACTGTTTGCTTCTGGAATGTCATTTGGTACATTTGGATTACTGCTACATTTGGATTGACCTAATACCATGAAAAACACTTGGAGATTCATTCAAAGTGTGGTGCTTTACTTGGGACAAAACAAAACCCTGAAACTAAAGTGACTTTTTGAACTTTAATTATATAATCCATTGGCAACATGTGCAGCCTACCCAGTGCCATACTTAAACTCATCCTCCTACTGCTACCTCTACTTCTTACACTAAGCATACCCTAAATCAGATTGTTGTTGGTTTGTATTGTATCAGATTGTTGTTGGTTTGTGTAATACATTACCTTTAACTTTGAATTGTCACTGCCTTAAATTTATGTGTCATATGAATGGAACATTGTTTTCATTAATTTGTAATGGATTTTTGAAGCACTTAAGTTACTAGACTAGTTAAATTACTACTATTACTACTTAAATTAATAGTTAGTAATTTAAGTGCTTAGTTGCATTTACTTGTACAGAAATCTAATGTATTGCTAAAACCATGCAAACCGATAGCTTTACATAAACCAAGTAAGCATTACTCTAGCACCAGAGTAACGCTTACTTGATTTATTTAAGGCAATCGGTTTGCATGGTTTTAGCAAGTAAATACAACTAAGTGACTCTGAGTTACCAGAACTTGCGTGTAAGTTTACAACACTAAATAAACCTTTGTAAGTACAAAATACTGTTCTTATTTCACTTTACTTGCTTTTTTCAAGGCAATCGGTTTGCATGCTTTTTTTAAGTAAGGTTTACTAATTAGAATTTACAGTGTTCAGATGTCTTAATTAAACTATGAATTTTAAGATGTTGGACCACTAGAAGCATGACAGAGAACCCCTGCTCTAAGAAAACAAAACCTCTTCTTGTTTCTAGTGAGAGCTGTTGGTCTAAAATGGGAACTTTTCACTTGCAGTTAGTGTCTGGGACAGATGCTGCTAGACCAGTATCTGATAATGCTATCATCAGCAACTAATGAACATTCTGTATGAACCATAGATTAAGTAATCAATAAATTGCTATTAGGTAAATGTGTCATAATGTATTAATTCCCTAATAACTTATTATATTAATGATGTCAATTCATATGTTAATTACCACAGTGGCCAAAGCTACTTCAACTTCCAGCTGTCTGCTTTAATTACTCATTAGTTAACAATTTGCAAATGTATCATTATGTTGTGACTTTACTTGTTGAGGCACAGAACTATTAACTAATTGTTAAGTAATATGGGGTTATGGATATAGAATTATTTAGTTAGTCATGTGCCTCAATGAGTTGAAGCCATGCATTTCAACTTCCAGTTGTCTGATTTAATTAATTATTAGCTAATGAGTTACAAAGATATCATTATGTTATGACTTTACTTGTTGAGGCACATGACTAACTAATTCTAAATCCATAACCACAATGACATATTACTTACTAATTAGTTAATAGTTCTGTGCTTCAACAAGTAAAGTCATAACATAATGATATCTTTACAAACCATTAGCTAATGATTAATTAAAGCAGACAACCAGAAGATGAAATGCGTGGCTTCAACCCATTGTGGTAATTAACACATGAATTTACACGATTAGTTCATAAAATAAGTTATTAGGGAATTAATACATTATGACACATTTAACTAATAACAATTTATTGATTACTTAATCTATGAATCATATAGTAATTATTATTAAATGGTTTAGTTCTTCATAAGCTATATATTAACTCACGATTATCTCTGCATTAAGCATGAATTAATGAATATTTGTGCACCCGTATTGTAAAGTGTTACCGTGATCTCTCTAGAACACTTTGATTGTGCCACATCAAGTACATATGGCACTGAGTGCTTGTCCAAACTTTTATTGTTTGAAAATGAGGTTAGGAAAGTTCTAATAATGAAGGAGTATCTTGTTGCTGTTTTCTTTGACATAGAACAGGCATATGGAGGGAAGGACTGCTAATTAAGGTAAGTAAAATCGGTGTGTGTGTGTGTGTGTGTGTGTGTGTGTGTGTGTGTGTGTGTGTGTGTTGGGGGGATTGAGAATGTATGTCTGGATATTAGATTTTTTGTTTGAGCACACATTTCAGGTAAGAATAGGTGAAGAAATCATATTGTATCCTGAATGGGACCCCACAAGGAAGCGTAATCAGTCCAGTTTTATTTAATTTAATGATCAATGATATATTTGAAAGAATCAGACCAAGCGTTGGGAAGGCACTGTATGCGAATGATGATGCAGTATGGAAAAGAGGTAGGAATTTAGGAAATGTACACTGTTAAAAATAAATGTAATTTTACATGTAAATTTCTGTATTTTTTTACAGTATTTTACCTTTTTTTCATTATACGATGAAATACCTGTTGTTTTACAGATATTTTCTGTATTTTAAATTTCCACCATGAAATTTACAGATAATTGTTTGTATTTTGATATTACACGCATTTTCTGTTTTTTAAAAGGAAATTTTCTGTATTTTTACAGAGTAATGTGTAATTTAACATAAAATGTCATGTAATAATTACAGACTATTTCTGTAAAAATAAGAAAAAATGTAACCACATATCATTTAGTCAAAGTATTTTTATTACCATTGAAGGTTGTTAATTATGTGAAGGTTAATGTGAGGTTTTAAGGTCAAATAATAGTATTTGTACATACAGTAGCCTAGATGTACTGTTAGTAAACAGTAGGTTTTTAAGAGTGTGTGTACGCGCGCGCGCCCGCACACGATCTGCTCATGAACGCAGATTCAAATTTGCCGCTAGTTTCGCTCCGCCCACGACGGTTGGCTGAGTTGTTTCTGTATTGGACAACAAGGATGGAACAGCGCGCGGGAATGATTTGAATTTATTTTAGGCATCCATTCGGAAATGTGTGAGAAAATAACGCGCTCTTTCTTCAGTGAGTCTGTTTCACCAACTACAACAGATTCGGACAATACTACAGCAGACATCATGACAACCACTGAGGTAAGTCTTTCATTCAGCATGTAAACGGTATTCTTATAGTGCAGCTGCGCATTTGTGTTATTTAGTTTTGAAGCGAACATTAGCATTTCTAAATAAGTTTTAGTAAACTTGTTATTCGTATCAAAATCCATTCGAGTGTATATAACGTTAAAGTCTTTGTTTATCCGGAAGTTCCCGGCGATTTTTCAAACTCTTAAAATGCGGGACATTTTGAAACGCTGAACGTGGTTAACGTTACTTAAGTAATATCAAAAACATTTTTAGAGTGAATTCAGTAGCTGTTCACTTTATTGATTATGAATATGAACGCAGTATGGTAACGTTAAATCGCAAGGTAGGCGCTTTCCCCCTTTCATATTCTCCTGTACATACATATATATATATATATATATATATATATATATATATTTAAAAGTACTCAGAATTTGGTCCTCCATTGTCACTAATGTGTTGAGCGTTTTGTAATGGTTTTCTATGGGAAAACGCTCAATCTAACTTGCAATTAAAAAGCGTTGCATTCACATTCTGGACGCATTTGCTCGCCTACATCTATATTATGCACGTGTAAGTACATATTTTTGTCTTATAAGTAATAATAACTGTTATAATCTTTGTGTTCTGATTAGGAATAAAACACCTCTTGAGGCCTGAAGCTGAGTAAACTGTCATTACATATGGGATCGTTGATTATGAAAACTGCATCCATCCTGGACAGTTACACTGCTACTGTAGACAGCAGTGGCGGACTGGGACAATAATTCAGGCCGGGAATTTGACTCCACTCCCAGGCCACCTCTGCTGCTGCAGTCACCACCACCCTATTCATGTAATCTACTGGACTGATAAACTTGTAGGCTAACCCTATTATTGTAACAGGTAGACTACCAGATGCAATATAAATGAATAAAAAAAATAACCCTTAACAACTCACTAGGAATACACCATTTATACTACCAAACCAATGACAAATAGAAAATTGGCTTTTTAAAAGAGATAATAAGAGACACATTCACATGTTGAAATATTTACATTTTATGTATTTTCAGTGCTCAACTCTAGTATATCAAATGTATCAGAAACACAAACACAAATAAACTTAACAAAACCTATGACAGCGTAAGTAACAGATAACAATGTTTACTCAATTATGGCATTATGTGGAACAGACCAGTAAGAGTAAACAGTAAGTAATTAGCACTACTAGTACACCAGTAGGCGGCGCAGTAGCTCACTGCTCTCTGCCATCTTGTCAATTATGTCATCTTTATCAAGTTCCATAAGAATCTCCTTCTCAGTTGCCATCAAAAGGAATGCTTCAAGGTTATCTTGACTCAGGGAGGTTCTCAGACGGCTCTTCACTAACTTCAGGGTGGAGAAGGTCCTCTCACAGGCAACTAGATAGATAATAGATAGTGTGAGGAGGAACTTGTAGCCCAAACCAATGATGTGATAAGCATCAGTAAGCAGATTGTACTGAGACAGGAGGAGATAGCAGCATATTGGACAGTTTTTGCATGTGGAACAACTTCTGCTTACAAACTCCACACTTTCGTTAGGAACCTCAGAGCCTTCCCCTGCTTCATCATTAGAGGCAGCACCCCTAATGTTGTAGTTCTCCATTAGTGATTGTTTCAATCTTTCCCAGTGCTGTGCAAGGCTGATCAGTTCAGCCTGCAATGTCTCAAGACTGGCACGTTCATCAAATTGCAGTAGGCATTTGCTGAGCTCCTTCATGGCTGTCCCTGGAAGGCCTTTTTCTCTGATTTCAGGGAAGTTCCTAGGATCCATGCAGGAGACATCTGAACACAGCACTGCATTTTCTGCATAACGGCTATGAAAGCTTTTAATAACAGTGTCCAAGATCACATTGTGGATGTTGATTTTGTAGTCAGTGTCTGCATTAGCAATAGGCTCATCTTGTGCCAGCTCACCTGGTTGCCTCTTGTGTTTTCTAATTCTCTTCTCTGGGAGAGAAGTCTGAACTTCAGCCTCACTGTCCTCAAGCTTCTCCAGAATGCCATTGGCCCATTCAACAAAGTCATCTGCTGCCCTCATTACACCCTGAAAGTCCCGGGCACACTTTCTCAAGCTCTCCTCTGTTCCTGTCACCAAGTGCTGTGCTGAAGCAATATCCATGCCACTTGTTTGTAAATATTTAGAGAGAGGGGTTGTCTGCTCAAAAATCCTGAGGAAAATCTAAGCTGTCAGTATGGTCTCATACTTTAGGAGAGCAGCCTTGTACCCTTGGGCCTTGTTTCGGATGACAGGTTTCATGGTCACATCCTTTTCAATTTTTTCCATAGTGATGACCAGATCTGTGTAAAGTGCATTGTCAGGCTTTGCAAACCTTCCAAATACTTTCCTCAAGGCCTCATCTTTGGCCCACCAGGGCGTTTCACCAATTACACCAAGCCGTCTGTGTCTCTTGTCCTCACTGTTTTCCTCCCATAGCTTCATGCGCTTGTATGAATCACGAATGAACACTGCAATGTCATTCAGTAGTGAGAAAAGGGACTCACTTGCCACAACAACCCCTCTAGTGTCAGCTAGAACAAGGTTGAGGACATGTGAGTAACACCATATGTGTACTTGGTTAGGTGATGCTCCTGTGAGCAATGCAGAGAAACCTTTGTATTGTCCCTGCATGTTTGCAGCTCCGTCTGTTGCATTACCAATGCACTTTTTGATGTCTATGTCCATCTTCTCCAGGGTCTGTTTCACAAGCTCCACAAAGTACTGTCCAGTTGATGACTCACAGTCAATGACTGCAATGAGTTTCTCGTGGACAACATCAGTAACATATCGCAGAACTACTGCACACTGGTCTTTGGATGTTAAATCCTGTGTTGTGTCAATTTGTATTGAGAACATCCCTGCCTTTCTCACTTCAACAGCAATTGTCTGTTGAATCATATTTCTTATTAATTCAACTACTTTATTTACTGTTGTTTTGGACATCAAAGTTACCATGGACCCTCTTCCTTTAGTTCTCACCTGCTTCTTTTTCTTCTCAATACAATCACTAACATGTTCCTGTAGGCAGACATCATACTTGCTCAGCAAAAGTATGAGCTCAAGAAAGTTACCATGATTGATAGCCGTGTTTTCAAGGTCATTTGTAGCTTCATGACTGTGCCCTCTGTAGCTTAGCCCACATTTACCAATAACTTTCACTACATCAATCACACGTTCCAAGACCTGCCTTCTCTTTCTAACCTGGTCTCGATGGACGGTCATTTGCTTATCAGTCAGAAGGGTATGGATATCTGCTTTGTTGACTCTAAGAAAAAAGGCTTCAGCACTTTCTCTATGGATACTGCTTCTCTCATGTTCCTGTACTCTCTGATGGGCATGTTTCCAGGCCTGCATACCTCCTTTGACAAATGCACTGTCACTGCCTAAAGGTTTTGCAAATGCAAGACATACTGAGCAGAATAGGGAGTGATTACTTTCATTGTATGTCAGCCATTTTCTGTTTGTGCCATCTTTTGAATGGAATACATCAGGAATGGCTCTTTCAGATGTTTGAATTGGGTGATACTTTAAAAAAAAATCTAAATCCTTAGACTGTGGACGGGCAAAATAATCAAAAGAGATATCAAGGCTTTCACTGTCTCCTTCATCTTTCCCTGAATCCTTCTCTCTCTCACTCTGCACATCTAGTTGCTCTGCAATATGAAATAAGCGTGTTCAATAATCTGTATTTATAATTGTGCAGCCATCAGTTGTATGTCCCCAAAATCACAGTCCTACTACTGATCTTATAAATCATAAAAAGCACATGTTGTTTAAAAAGTATAGCCTGCTGCCTGCATGTTTAGTTTTGCTTATCTTAAATTTTACCTGAAGGTTCCTGCTCTGACTCAAACGCTGAACTGTCCACCACCTCTAGCTCAACAGCAGGAGCATTTGCAGCACTAGTGCTACTGCTGCTTCCTTCGTCACCTTTTCAAAATAAATAAATAAACAAACAAACATTGTAGGCTACATATTGTAGACTAGAAATGAAAAATCAAAATAATCAAAATTTCCTTTTTATACGCTCCCTCTCTGCTCCTCCTTTGCGTTTACGCTCCATTTTTTTGAACGATTTAGTCAGATATACCCTGTCTCTGGATATAGCCAGATATTAGGCAGTGCGTCGCTGACGTTGGGTCATGTGGGAGTGTAATTTTCCCTCCGCCATTGCCTGATTCGTAGATTGAGAGATCCGTCAATTAATTCGTAGTTGCACACCAGCCTATCACATGCCAGGCTGATCGTCTGCACAGCGGCAGCCGGCAGGCCAGAACGACCGTCAGGCCACCGGGAAATGTCCCGGTGCTCCCGATGGCCAGTCCGCCCCTGGTAGACAGTAATATGATGCAGCTCAAAGTCAAAGTAAGTAATATAAATTTACTTTCTATAAGTTGAGCTAAAGTCACATGGTGGACCAAAGCATCACTGTTAACCTTTCCTGCTCAGTTTCCAGATCATTGTCTCAGTGGAGTATAGACTGTAATGTCTGAATGAAATACAAAGTATTAAATTATTATTATTATTATTATTATTTGTTTCAGGTCGTGTGGAAAGACTGTGGAGATCTACAGCAGACAAGCATGGCAATTCAGGTGTGGAACTTTGGTTATTATTGATAATAATAATTAGGGATGGGACAAAAAATCGATTCACCTAACAATCGCGATTTTTTTATTTACGATTTTAAAATCGATTTTTTTTACACCAGAATCGATATTAATTCATATTAAATACAATTGCTTTATTTTAGCACTTACTTATAAACGAGGCGGACGAAAGTTACGTCTTTTATTTCAGCAGAGGGCGATGTGTTGTATCGGTTACATGATGTCACATCTCTTACTAGCAAACACGAAAAATTGAAAATGGCGGAAGGAAAGACAGCAAGAGATATACAGCCTGCACCATCACACTTTAAATCCAAAGTGTGGAAACACTTTGGATTTCACAAATTACCAGGGAATGAACAGCTAGACATGTCTAAAGCAGTGTGCAAACTCTGTCGAATACTGGTAACCTACTGTGGTAATACAACTAAAATGAGCGCGCATCTTGCTCGACATCATCCAGAGTTAAACGCCAAGCAACCTGAGAAAGCAGAAGCGTCTGCAAGCCAACGAACTCTAAATGAGACATTGTATAAGTTAGTGGTTGTTTGTTTATGCTGAAATATTTAGTTTGTTATAAACTGAAATAAAACAGGAAAAATGCTAAAATGTTTTTTTTATTGTGTATATATTGTGTACTATTCACATTTTTCCATATGGTCTAGAGAGAAAAAACAAAATCGCAACACATTACAATATTGAATCGCAATACTTGTAGAATCGGAATTCTTAAAAAAATCGCAATACATATCGTATCGGCACCCAAGTATCGGAATCGTATCGAATCGGGAGGTAGGTGTATCGTCCCATCCCTAATAATAATAATAATAATAATATTATTATTATTATTATTAAATCTGCCATATGATAATACAACAAATTCTGTATTTTCTTTTCATGTAGCTGTTTGTTTCTTTCTTTTTAAAATGGTTCTTTGTGTATAATTGTCAGTTTCTATGTGGTAAGGGGTGAATAAATTAACCATCAGTGTAATTAAAATCAGTGTAAAACGGCTGCATGAAAAGATGTCTGTGAATTTTATTGTTTGACAATCATTGTCATTTTATGCAGAAGCAAAAGTTTATAGTTAAACCCTAGTGTTACCTTTATGCTTTCTACATTACATTTTTGAATAATCAGAATGTTGGTGTACCCACTTAGATGCATTTTGTGCCTCAACAGATCTTGGACTCCAAAAGTGATTTGCAGAAGACATCTTGGAATGCATGGGGGTGAGTAAAACAAGATTTTCAACTTTGGGTAGGGCTGGGTATCGTTTTTTGATACTTTTTAGGCACTCACCAAATTGCCTCAACTATTGAGTATCAAAAAATGTCTCGTTGTTTGAAGTATTAAATGTCAGAATGCTTTATGTGCCCAAATCAAGTGCTGGTCACTGGCTGTGGCAAGGCATCAAGGGCTTTAAAATGCAGGAACCAGTACTGAAATCAAAGTATTGTTATTGATATTGAACTTTTTTGAATGCTTACATTAATTTTTGGATTAACTAGGACCATTAAAACATGTCATTTGGGCCTAGAGTTTAAAATAATTGGGTCTGTCATTCAGAAACATGGCTTTTCATATTACTGCTATTGTAGTGACACACATCTCTCCCTTTCATTCCAGCTGGATTTTCTGACGGTTACTGCTCCCATCTCTGAACAGAAATGCCTTGCTGAATGTTGAATGACCATCAACTCAACCTTGCCAAGACAGAACTGCTCATGTTTTCAGCCAGCCCAACTTTGGTGTTACAGTGGACACATATGAACTTCACTGACCACATTTCAGTGGCCCGATCCTGCAGATTTGCCCTTATGGGGCATGCAACAGAACTGCTTGTCCAAGCTCTTATTTTCTCTAAACAGGACTACTGTACTTCTCTCTTAGCAGACCTTCCAGCATGTCCTACCAAGCCTCTGCAACTAATCCAGCATATGGCACTGAGTGCAGTCTTTAATGAGTTGAAGAGAGTGACGTCACACAAATGTGTATGTGTACATGACTTTCTACTTTCAGACAAACACAATCGGAGTTATATCAATAAACATCCTGGCTCTTTTAGGCTTTAAATTGGCTGTGAATATCTGCTATGAGTTTGAAGCTCAAAGTGCATCCATCCCTCATAAACTTACTCAACATGGCTCCGGTGGATTAATAAAGGACTTCTGAAGCGAAGCATATTTTACACCTTATAAAGTAAAATAACTAATGTTCAGGTCAAACAGCCATACAGAGTCAACTTAAACATAAATTGCATGATGTAGGATGTAGCTTAGCATGTCATGTCATAGCATTTTGCCAGAATCAAGTTTTTTTTTTTTACTTTAAAAAGGGTAAAGTATGCTTCACTTCAGAAGGCCTTTATTAACCCCCTGGAACTATGTAGAGTACGTTTATGAAGGATGGATGCACTTTTGAGCTTCAAACTGCCATTTACTGTCATTATAAAGCCTGGAAGAGCCAGGGAGTTTATTGATATAACTCTGATTGTGTTTGTCTGAAAGAAGAAAGTCATATACACAGAAACTATCCATTTAATACTAACACTTTCTGTTTATTAAAAAACTACTATGTCTCCTGTGTTAGACTAACTGGGATATTGTATGTTGCTTTGGATAAAATGTCATTGTAAATGTACACAGGTATACAGCAGTTGTCTCTTGTATGTAGGTATTTTTGCATGTTCTAAATTATGTACTAAACGTGTTTCCTATAATTTTATTATTCATTTAACTTGACATACAATGCTTCTGTAAAATGACTATTACTGTGACTGTAGAATATGTTGTTAATTTTACAGAAATTGGCTGAAAATGTTGCTGTTGTTTTTATGCATTTCTAAGTACTGTGCTGTATTCTCTACTGTCCAAACATTTTAAACTGTAATATTTCTGGAAAATGAATGATTAAAATGTATATCTACAGACATTGTCTTTGTATTACGAATTTACAACATTTCTTGATTATTGTAGTTAATATCTGTATTTTAACAAAATTATTCCAGGTAGACATAAAATAACTTATACATACCTTTTAATTTTTCTGTAAAAAGAAGGATTAATCCTTTAAAAAATACGCGTTTACTGCATTTTTATAAATTATTTCTTAGTTATTGTACATGGAAAAATGGTAGTTTAAAAGTAAATTACTGTAGATGGACAGATCAGTTCTATAAAATAACTAATTAAAACCTTAAATTTATGGCAATTAACCTGAAAGTTGACTTTTTCTATGTAATTTAACATAATTTTTGTATATTATCAACGATAATATACTGTAATTTAATGAGTTTTGACCATAAAGTTTGTCCTGTATTTTTACAGTCTTTGCTTGTAATTTTGAGAAATGGTGATTTCCTGTAATTTAACGGAGTATCTCTGGAATCCCTGCTGCCAGTCTTTTTGCCGTTTTTTTTACAGGATTTTTTTTTACAGTGTAGTTAAAGCAATACAAGAAACTATAAATGAAGTTGAAAGATGGTCAGTGGATTGGGGAATGAAGTTTTCAGTATCAAAGACTCAATATATGTTTTTTTTCAAAGAAAAAGAAAACAGATTACATTGAAATTATATGATCAACTGTTAGAAAGAGTGACAGAGTTCAAATATGAATTGGAAACAAAATATTAAGAAAATTGAAAACAAATGCAAAGGTGTAATAAATTGTATGACCTCAATAACAAAGTATGAATGGGGAGCTAGGAAAAGTGCACTGTTATATATCAAGCCCTAATACGTTCTAGTTTAGATTATGGATATGCAGTGTATGGTGCTGCAGCTAAATCTCAGTTAAAGAAACTGGATAATATACAGTCTAGAGCACTTAGAATCTGCTGTGGAGCAATAAGGTCAACTCCTCTTGATGCTATTAGGGTTGAAATGGGGGAGATGCCACTAGATTTGAGAGGAGAAAAGCTTGCAATGATGTATTGGGTTAACTTAAAGGGTAGTAATAAGAATCACTGTACACGCATAATACTCAATGACTGTTGGGAATATAAAAAGAATGGAGGAAATAGCTTTGGATGGAAATATGAACAGTGGGTCAAGGATTGTGGTCTAGAGGATGAAGCAATCTGTCCTAACATGCCATTAAGTGGTGTGTCGGTATGGAATATTCCTGAACCTGTTGTTGAAATGAGGTTACTGGAGGCCCAGGAAAAAGCAGAAGAATTATATAGTAATAGTTATGAAATTAATGTTTTTATGAGAGAACATTTTTATTCTTTTGTACAGATTTATACAGATGGATCTAAGGATCCAATTGAACAAAAAGTGGGCATAGGAGTATACATTCTATGTTTTAAGATGGAAATAAGTCTAAGGCTAAGTAATAAATTGTCTGTGTACTCTACTGAATTAACTGCAATTATAGTAGAATTGCAATGGGTAGAACAGGTTAGGCCAGACAGGATTTTAATTTGCTCAGATTCTTCAAATTAGCAAAAGAGGCATTAAAGAAAAACATGGTGGATGTTAAGGTGCCTCTGGGTAGAAGTGAGATAAAATCAGTGATTAATAGGAAATTAATAAGAATATGGCAACAAAGATGGGAAAATAGCAGCACTGGTAGGTGGTATTATAATATTGTGAAATCAGTAGGGAAAAAAGAACAGTTTTATGGAGACACAGAAAGGAAGAAGTAATGATCTCTAGACTAAGAATGGGACATACGGGGTTAAATTCAACACTAGCATTAATGGGTAAGCATGAAAGTGGGATGTGTAATGAATGTGGTATCTTAGAAACAGTTAAGCATGTGCTTTTTAAGTGTGGTATGATGGTCAGTGTGACAGTCTTTTTAATAGTGTAAGGCCAGTGTGTATTGTGGATCCTCTGGGGAAGGGCTTAAGTGATAATCAGATATATAGGGCTGTTTTAACTTTTTTGGAGTTTACAGGACTAGGTTATAGGATATAGAACTATAGTGTCTGAGGATGAGGAGCATCGTGCCTCTGTCTGCCTTGAAGGCTGAGGAGCCCAGTGTGGAAGCTGGAGGAGCTGAACACGCAGCGTCAGCTGAAGCCTGGGATCTGATCCTTTGGGGTGGGTGGGGTATTTTTTATTTTTATTTTTTAAATAATACAATTTTAATAAATAAAATACAGATTCATCACCCAGCTGCATAAGATATACAGTAGGTGGCGGTAATGCTCCTACGGAGTGAACGGCCATTCAACAAAAGAAGAAGAAGGAGGTTGCGAAGTATTGTTTTGCCTGTGCGGACTCTACCAAGCTTTTTTCCTGTTTCATTGCCTTGTTTTGTTATTTCCATGGTCATTGTTTTGTTTCATAGTCATAGTTTTGCCTTGTTTTCATTGCCATAGTTTTTGTGTGGTTTCATTGCCATAGTTTTTGTGTGGTTTCATTGCCTTGTTCATTTGTTACTTTGGACTGCTCACTGGTATTTTGACGTTCTGCCTGTTTATTGGATTACGTTCTTGTCTTGTTATCTGTTCACACTTCTGACGAGTCCCCTTACGCACATCTACTCTGAGATCTTCAAGCTCTACAGAACATCTGCAGATTCTTTCTGTCATTGTGAAGAAACATCTTGAAGAATGAGAAGCCTGATGTCTGTGCTGTTCCTGGTGATCTTCTGCTCTGTGCAGATGACTAGTGGTGAGCACTCTTTTTCACTCATTTTCATTATTCATATCATTTCATATTATTTATGGAAGTTTCATTTGTTGCATTTGGTGATTTAAAATGCTGTGATATAGTCACATTGGAAACTTTTGTGTTATTTATTAATATTTCAGCTTCTGAAGCAGCTAATAATCCATCAAAGTGCTGTGTAGAGTTCTCTAACGTGAAGATTCCTGTGAAACTGGTGGCATCTTACTCCTGGACCAACAGCAACTGTCCCAAACGTGCTATTGTGTGAGTAACATCAACATTATCTCATTTTCAAACTTAAAGTTGCTCAATGCAAAGTCAATCTGAATGAGACACTCCATTAAATAAACTTTGATATAAACCTTATTATTGTGTCTTCCCTCTCAGGTTTAAGACAAGTGCAGGGAAAAAGTTCTGTGTAGATCCTGAGACCACCTGGGTGAGCCACCATGTTAATAAAGTGGACAAAAGAACAACAGTGGACAAAAGCCACACTGTTTCTATTTGAACTGTGCATTTCATATTGTATATTCAAACCTTGTACTATTTCCAATGTGTATATGAAATATTTTATTTACTGAATAAATTTGTGTGATTGGATTCAGTTGTTTTAATAAAATATCAATGATAAAATTATAAAGATGTAGTAATGATTTTATTCTCTACTGTGTACAAGTATAATAAATTCTATTCAAATTTGTGTCAGTTATGGCATCTAATGGTGGAAGTTTTCAGTCTGATAGACTTTCAATGACAAAGATAAAAGATTAAACTATGCTGGAATACATTAGATTTTATGCAAAGTTTTCCCAAACTATTATAGATGATAAAACATGCTAAAAGTTTTTGTCCACTCTAACTGTAAGATTACAATGATTATAAGATTACTATTTGCAATAGACTGTTGGCATTATGATTGTATTCCAAAACAAAAATCAATAAAGAAAGAAAATGTACATAAAAATTTTAAGAAACTAATGTTGTCTTTTGAGTTTTTAAAATCACCCTATACTAGATCTCCAGGTGAATCTTCAGAAATTTCCAGACTCCCTTTTTTTTCTCTCTTTAATTATGAAATATTGTTTTAGTCTGACTGACAGCTTTTTTAAAGTGATTGTTTAACTACCAGGTAAATCACATATTTTTCTTACTGTAAAGACAAAATGTATTGTTTTCAAATTATTTTTTCAAATTATTATGTATTGTTTTATAATTATTTTGTGAAAATGCTGTGATATGATCAAACTTTTGTCTTATTTCTTAATATTTCAGCTACCAGTGCACTTGAATCAGCACACTTAAAGTGCTGTGTAGAGAGCTCTAATGTGAAGAGCTGTGAAACCGGTGAAACCGGTGAGTTCTTACTACTTGACCAGCAGCAACTGTGCCAGACGTATAATCAACGTTATCTCATTTTCAAACTGTGGAGTCAATCTGAATGAGACACTCCATTAAACAAACTTTGATGTAAGTCTTATTTTTGTGTCTTCCATCTCAGGTTTAAGACAACTGCAGGAAATGAGTTTTGTGTAGATCCAGAGACCATCTGGGTGAGCCACCATGTTGATAAAGTGAACAAAAGAACAACCAATGCTACAAAACAACTTCTACCACAGCACAAACTCAGACTCTCACAGTCTAAAAGAATCTACACTGTTTCTACTTAAAATGTGCATTTCATATTGTATATTTAAACCTTCTGCTGTTTCCAATATGTATAAAAAACATTTTATTTACAGAATAATCTATGTGATTGGGTCCATTTGATTTAATAAAATATCAATGATAAAATTGTCATAATGTAGTAATGTTTTTATTGTCTATTGCATACAGGTATATTCAGTTTCATGAAGAAACAGCACATTTGTTTTAAATAACTCAGGCTATTATGAATTTTCTAAATGTGACTATAAACAAATCTGTTTTAGCAATACATTTCCCTTCTCATGTAGACACTAAAATGCTATACACTTTGTGTTAACAGAATTATCAAAATAAAATACAGTATGCGGCTTTATGTACTTTGTGATAGTCCTGCAGTCATATTCTGCCATCTAATGGTGGAAATTTTCAGTCTGATAAATTTTCAATGACAAAGATAAAAGAGGAAACAATGCTGGAATACATTAGATATTATGCAAAGTTTTCCCAAAGTATTACAGGTGATAAAACCATACAAAAAAATTCTTGTCCAGTGTAACTATAAGATTACAAGGATTACAAGATTACAATTTGCAGTGGACTGTTTGAATTATAATTGTACTCTAAAACAAAAATAAGTAAAAAAGAAAATGTGCAGAAAGTTTCTGAGAAACTCATGTTGTCTTGTGAGTTTCTAAAAGGACTTTGTCGATCTCTGGATGAATCTTTAGATATTCAAGAGACTCGCCTTTACCATAATTGTTTAGAGAAATGCACTTGCTGCTTTGCAAATGTTAAGGATGATTCAAGAAATGTACCAATGCGACTGAGAAAAACTGTAATATGTGAAATATAGTTGAAAAGTTGAATTGAATAATATTGAAATACTTGTTAAATGAAAAGATCACCCCAAAATAAAAATTCTGTCATTAAATAAAACGCATGTGTGCATCGTGGTACTCTCGTGAATGGTGGCAGAGATGTACCTATAATAGAAGAAATTATTGAATGAAGTTGTTATTTTTGTTTTCTTTGCACACAAAACGTATCCTCATAGCTTCATGACATTACAGTTGAACCACTGATGTCACATGGACTATTTTAATGATGTCCTTACTACCTTTCTGGGCCATAAATGTGATAGTTGTGTTGCTGTCTATGCAGAGTCAAAAAGCTTTCGGATTTCATGAAAAAATATCTTTATTTGTGTTCCAAAGATGAACAAAGGTCTTGCGGGTTTAGAACAATATGGGTGAGTAATGACAGAACTGTCGTTTGCTCAAAACCTTTTCTCAAAACCTTTTGTCGTCATTTGTGTGCATGAACATACAGATTAATTATATTTGTCTGATTGGGGATATTTCAGCTGTAGTACTTGATACAGCACAATCAAAGTGTTCTAGAGAGTTCACTAATGTGAAATTGATAGCGTCTTACTACTGGACTAGTAGCATTTGTCCCAGACACTAACTGCAAGTGAAAAGTTGCATTTTCCAATCATTACATTTACATGTTTTAATTCTGAGAATCAGTTTAACTAGTGATTCTCTATTAGACCAACAACTCTCACTAGAAACAAGAAGTAGTTTTGTTTTCTTAGAGCAGTGGTTCTCTGTCATGTTTCTAGTGGTCCAACATCTTAAATTTGTAGTTAATTTAAAGACATCTGAACCAGTTAATCAAGGTCTTTGGGTTTACATGTGAGTAAGGGGTCAAGGTCAAGCACCTGATATTTGGTGACAGCACAACTCAGATTTGATCATTAATATCTCTTGATTTATGGAATGTAATGCTGAGCTTGACAGGCCTGAAAAAGAGGAAGCTGTGTGTTGTTTTGCTGAAGCATGTTTTCAGTGAATCTAAAAGAAAACTACTTGTCACAATTTCACATGAGCAACAAAGCAGAAAAAGGATGAGGGAAAGGAAGAGCTAAAAACAGCTCTCATTCTACAATGTTGATACTCAGAAATGGATTTGCATGAATGTCAGGAATATGTCTCCGACTATGTATATAAGAAGGTGCTCAGACATTATTCTCTGACATCTAACTCTGAGATCTTCAAGCTCTACAGAACATCTACAGATTCTTTCTGTCATTGTGAAGAAACATCTTGAAGAATGAGAAGCCTGATGTCTGTGCTGTTCCTGGTGATCTTCTGCTCTGTGCAGATGACAAGTGGTGAGCGCTCTTTTTCATTTTTAATTTTTTCTGAAGACGAAATATATTGTTTTCATATTATTTATAGCAGTTTCATTTGTTGCATTTGGTGATTTAAAATGCTGTGATATAGTCACATTGAAAACGTTTGTGTTATTTGTCAATATTTCAGCTTCTGAAGCAGCTAATACACCATCAGAGTGCTGTGTAGAGTTCTCTAACGTGAAAATTCCTGTGAAACTGGTGGCATCTTACTCCTGGACCAACAGCAACTGTCCCAAACGTGCTATTGTGTGAGTAACATCAACATTATCTCATTTTCAAACTCAAAGTCTTTCAAATCTCAAAGTCAATCTGAATGAGACACTCCATTAAATAAACTTTGATATAAACCTTATTATTGTGTCTTCCCTCTCAGGTTTAAGACAAGTGCAGGGAAAAAGTTCTGTGTAGATCCTGAGATCACCTGGGTGAGCCACCATGTTAATAAAGTGGACAAAAGAACAACAGTGGACAAAAGCCACACTGTTTCTATTTGAACTGTGCATTTCATATTGTATATTCAAACCTTGTACTATTTCCAATGTGTATATGAAATATTTTATTTACAGAATAGTTTATGTGATTGGATTCAGCTGTTTTAATAAAATATCAATAATAAAATTATCATGATGTAGTAATGTTTTTATTCTCTATTGGATACAAGTATAATAAGTTCTATTAAAATGTGTGTCAGTTATGGCATCTAATGGTGAAAGTTTTCAGTCTGATAGACTTTCAGTGACAAAGATAAAAGATGAAACTATGCTGGAATACATTAGATATTATGCAAATATGCAAATGTTTTCCCAAACTATTATAGATGATAAAACCATGCTAAAAAAATCTTGTCCACTCTAACTGTAAGATTACAAGGATTATTAGGTTACTATTTGCAATAGACTGTTTGCATTATAATTGTATTCTAAAACAAAAATCAATCAAGAAAGAAAATCTACATAAAGATTTTGAGAAACTCAAAACTCAAACTCAAAAGTTGTCTTTTGATTTTTTAAAAAAAGGACCCTGTCCTGTAGATCCCCAGGTGAATCTTCAGAAATTTCTAAAGACTCCCTTTTTTCTCTTTAATTATGAATTATTGTTTTAGTCTGACTGATTTTTTTTAAAGTGAATGTTTCACTACCAGGCAAATCACAAATTTTTCTTACTGTAAATAAAAGAAAACCTGCTCTGTTTTTGATTACTTTTGTATATTTTAGTTCTGTGAAGCAGGTTAACTGTACTTCTCATTAGACAATGAAAAGGCATTAGAAACAGTCTGTCATCTCAGCTTCCCTAAAATTACTTAAAACATAATAATAACAATAATTCATAGAATTGAAACAAAATAGGAACTGTTGAATTGAAACAAAATAGGGATTTAAATGGCCTTTTTAAGCAACTGATGCTTCATTATTTTATAGGCATGAAAGATACCCAAATTACCACAGAATAACTGTGATAAAGGTTACTGCATACTGCAAATACACACACTAATATTAACATATGAATGAAAAGTGGTCTGTTGGTTATTCACTCTCAGAAAAAATAAAGTAAAAAGTAAATTTCTGTTGCTGGGGCGGTACCCTATGGTACAAAAGTGAAAAGGTACATTTTTGTACCTTACCTACCCCTAAACAGTACATATTAGTACCTTAAAAGTACATATTTGTACCTTTTCACTTTGTACCTTAGGGTACCGCCCCAGCGACAGAACTGTACTTTTTTTCTGACAGTGTTGGTAATGTTAATGGCCATCTTTTCAGGGTTGTAAAAACTTCTGCTCTTTCTGTTTCACTATTTGTAAGGGTTTTGTGTCTGTTTCTCACATAAAAGCATTTACAGTTCAAATAAAAATTAATTTCAATTGTCTAACTACAGTAAAACCACAATGTCTTTTAAAAATGGTGTATTGTATTTAAGAAGTTGCAAACGGTTGGTGAAGGCAATACTGTATTTGTGTCATAATATTAGTATCACTTCTCAAAGTAGAATCGTCTTTTTAAAGTGTAGTATTGTTGTATGAGCATAATTTGCAAGTTGTGATTTTTTGTTTCTAAGCATAGAAGTTAATGCACAGTGTGCCTTATTTTAAATATAGTAACAGTGATCCTAATTTACAAAGAGGCTACAGACTGTGGTCTCTTAGTTTAGTACTAACTTCAATAAAATCTTGCTGAAGTAGACAGGCCTGAAAAAACAGGAAGCTGTGTTTTGTTTTCCTGAAGCACATTTTCAGTGAATTTGAAAGAAAATTACCCTACCTTCCACTTTCACATATGAGTGGCAAAGCAGAAAAAGGATGAGCAAAAGGAAGAGGTAAAAACAACTCTCATTCTACAATGTTAATACTCAGAAATGGATTTGCATGAAAGTCTCACTACAACAACAACTGCTACAAAAACAACAGCCACAGAATCAAAAACAACTGCTGCTGCATCGACAACTACTACTACAGCAAAGTCTCAAAGAGCCTTACAGTCTAAAAGAAGCTATACTGTTTCTATTTGATCTCTGCATTTCATATTGTATATCTGACCACTAATATATATATATATATATATATTACAAAATAATGTATGTAAATGGATCCAGCTGTTTAAATAAAATATAAATGATAAATTTATCATGTCGTGATGTTTTTTCCTTTCCCTGGATTTTTGCATTTAGTCTTTTCATTTACATTTTATTTAAACTTATTTTATTTTTATTTAAAAGTCAGTAGTAAATATAGATGTGCGATAAAAAAACATTTAATACATAAATATAACAATAAAAGTAATAAAAAAATGATATTAACAGTGTTTAAATCCATTCCATTGATTCACAAATTTTCTTCCAGACAACAAAAACACTTCCTCAAATCCTCATAACATACAATTAATTTATCTCAATGTAAATGTTTCAAAAAGACATTTACAGACAAATATTACACACTTTTAATGGGTGTTTATTCAGAGTCACCTCTTCATTATTAAATCATTTTATTGTAATCTAATATGGATTATATTCTTGCAAAGTGAAGAAAACGGTTTTGTTACTCTAATGTAAGACTAGCAAAGCCAAATTTAACCAAAATATACTTTACAGAACTGTACAATATAGAGATGCAAATATGACACAATACAAAAAGCAGTGAACATTAAGAAAAGTTATGAATGTTTACATACGCTTGATTCTTAATGTGTTGTTACCTGAATGATCCACAGCTGTGTTTTTTGTTTAGTGATAGTTGTTCATGAGTCCCTTGTTTGTCCTAAACAGTTAAACTTCCTGCTGTTGTTCAGACTAATCCTTCAGGTCCCACAAATTCTTTGGTTTTCCAGCATTTCTGTGTATTTGAACCTTTTCCAATAATGACTGTATGATTTTGAGATTCATCTTTTCACACTGAAGACAACTGAGGGACTCATAGGCAACTATTACAGAAGGTTCAAACACTCACTGATGCTTCAGAGCAAAAAAAATTAAAAAAAAAAAAAAAACATGCATTAATAGTTGGGGAGTGAAAACTTTTTGAATTTGAAGATCAGGGTCAATTTAACTTATTTGTCTTCTGGGAAATGTAGCTGAAAAAAATATATAATATTTAAGCAAAACAAGAAAAATGTAGTCTACACATCTTTATTCTGTTCAAAGGATTACGCCTCTTTCCTTCTGAAGCATCAGTGAACATTTGAACCTTCTGTAATAGTTGCATATGAGTCTCTTGAACTTCCTTGTTTGTTGACCTAGTTCTTCAGCTAATTTGATTAATCATTTTGTTCCTGGAGTCTCATTTATTATTTCATCAGTTCCTGTCTATTTATTCTCCCAGTTTGGCTCAGTTCCTTTGTCTGATGTCATCTGTGTTGTGGTTTTGTTTGCTTGTCTGCCTTTCTTTGAATTTACTTGTGGTTATTATTAAAGACTTTGTTTTGGATCTTTGTCTGTGCGTGATAAAGCTGATTATAGTTTTGTGCTGTGAAGGATTACATTTAAATAGTGTATCTTTTCAGTAAGTCTGATGAAGTTGACTAATCTAGGTCAGCCATATTTGAAAGTAGATATGAACTGTATGTATTTCCATTGACATAATTCTCAGTTATAAGGAGAAGTGGTCTAGTTAAATAGACAATTAAAGAAAACTGATATATAGACAGAAATACTAATATTTATTTCTCAGTCAAAGCAGTATGAGAAAGTCAAGTGCTGCCTTTGTGAAATATTCAGAGTGAGATGACTTGAAGGAAGCAAGAATTAGGTTCTTTCTTGTAACACTGAGGAGAAGTACAGAATTAGAAAGAAGAAATGAAACCGTTCAAATGTGTCGTACCACAATGTTGATCCTCAGAAGTATATTTACTTGGATACCTGTCAGAGGAATACGTCCTACTCAGTATAATGAGAAAAGTTATTCTGTGCATGATATATTTTCTCTGAATATTAATCTCTGAAATTTTCACTTTCATTTTCTTCAAAAATGACAGTTTAAAGATGAAAGTTTTGTAATTATTCACTCAAAACCGTGAAACACCATGCAACACTAAAATAAAAAATAATTAATTAATTACAAAATGTTCAAGATCCTGTATTTTAAATTTACAATTTGAAAGGGAACTGACACCATGTCTGTGAAGTGTGAATATAAAGGCTCTTTAATGAATAATGACTTTTATAATTTTTATAAAACTTTTATAATGAATTTTATAATGATTTTATAATGTTTTAAGTTTTTTTTTACAGCCTGAGAACCACTGGTCACCATCCACTTCGATTGTATGGAAAAAAGTTAACTTTCTTCAGAATATCCCTTTATGTTCCACAGAAGAAACTCATATGAATGACATTAGTGTTTAAATGATGACAGAATATTCATTTTTGGGTGAATTATTCCTTTTACTTTAGAGTATGAGATACATTAAAGAGATAGTTCATCCCAAAAAAGAAACATTTATGTTAATTTACTAACCTTCAAGCCATCCAACATGTAGGTGGTCCTTGGAGGGTCATAAAAATGCAAGTCAATGGCAACCATCACTTTGAGAATCAAAAAAATAATATCAGGCAACATAAAAATCAGTACCTGTTGCAGAGTTCCAAGGCGGGTAGTGTCAGAAGCAAATGTCCCATACCAGCTATTGTGTAAGTATCCTGTCAAGATTTTCAGAACCAAACTGAATGAGGCAAATGGTGTATAATAAAAGTGAACTTTTAAAAGTGTCTTCTAGTGGTGATCGTTCATAATAACACATGCTCCCTTGAACACATTTTAGCTAATTATAATTATTTTATCCAAGACCCAGAAAGGTAGTAAGAACATCGTTAAAATATAGTCCATGTGACATCAGACGTTCAACTGTAATGTAAAGTAATGAGAATACTTCTTGTGCACAAAGAAAACAAAAATAACAACTTATTTCAACGATTTCTTCTCTCCAGACACAGTCCTTATTTGTAGTATGACGCATGCGTGTGCATTTCTCTGCTGGTAAATACTTATTTATAGAAATATATCTTAATTTGTATTCCGAAGATGAACGAAGGTCTTACGGGTTTGGAACGACATTGTCACACCCCTGGACTCTTTAGTTGGTTTCTACCATCATTTCCCCCTGCAGCTCTGTGTGTTTTGGTTTCTCCCTCATTGTCCGCACCTGTGTTTGTAAATCAGTCTGTGTATATATAGCGTGTGTTTTCCCTCTTGCTTTGTCAGACGTTTACGTTATTTCCCTGTGTTTCCAGTCTTCCTTGTGGATTATTAAAGACTTCGTTTCATTACGTCGTTGTTAGTCTGTTCCTGCCTGAAGCGTGACAGACATGAGGGTGAGTAATTAATTTTTATGTGAACTATCCTTTTTTCCACAGTCATGTAAAAGCTTTTAGTGATTATAGATAAAGTTTAGAACCGACATCAAAGTATAACAAAGTCTGTTGCTCCATTAATTTTCAGTAAACATATTTTTTCTGCAATCATATATGGGATTAGTGAAAAGCACTAAATGCACCGCTGTTATGTTTCAAATGCCCGACTGTGCTAGTTGCAACTAATTACAGTTCACAGCATGCAAGACAAATCTATGAAATTTACCTTTAAATTTCATTATTTCAATAAGTTGACTCATCAATTTTTATTTTTTATTATTTTTTTATTTTTTTATACAGTGTGGGTCGGGACTTGTGCAATGATGTAGGATGATTTTGAAATTTTTAAAGTTGAGGGAGAAAATACGATCTGAGTTTTTTGACACACCCTAACTGTCTTGAGTCAGAATACAGGGAGAGAAAGGCAAGAGATTAAAAAGTATTTAAATTGTAATTTTTTTTTTTTTTTTTTTTTGTTTAAATGAAAATAACCGATCGTTTCGCTAGATAAGACCCTTCTTCCTCGGTTGGGATCATTTACAACCGCGTTTGGGATCGTTTGAAGCTGCATTTAAACTGCATTTTGGAAGTTCAAAATCGGGGCACCATATCATTAGCTAATTTCCCCACAAAGTCTCTGCAAGCACCCCAAATGAGTTCCTAATTATATTATTTACTTGTATAGCTCTGAGACACAAGAGAGCACTGTGTTATTCAAAGAAGCCTGTGGCAGGTCATTTCAGTAGGAAGAAATGGTGTGTTTATGTGAAATGCAAGTGTGTTATTAGCTCAATGCACATACAGTAACACCCTTGTATAAAGAGGAAGATGGTTCAGAGGCAAAGTGTCATTATACTTAGAAAAGGCTGTGTCACTGATCCAGAGAATCAGCATAGGGGATTTCTTTCAAAAGAAAAAACTAATTCATTATCGCTATATAATCAACTGCTGGCAGTTCACTACATGCTCTTACTTTCTCTGTCTTATGGTGTACATTATACCTGGAAAATGAAGACCTTCATGAAGACTACTTTAGTGTTTCTGATGCTCTGCTGTGCTCTGCAACTTGGTACCTCAACTGGTGAGTGTCATATTTGTTCTGTCATTCCAGTTTGTCCAGGGAAACTTCATTTAAACAATCTAAAACAGTTTTTTTTTTTTTTTAAGTTATCTCTTTCTGAAAATATTGGATAACGCTTATTTAATTTGCATTTTAAGAAACCGAAGAATAAAAACAATGTTTAATCATGTGCTGAATCACATTTGACTAGTAAACCCTTCACTTTTCAGGTCCTTCTGCAAATGACATTGCAAACAGTATCTGCTGCTTTAATAAAATCAATTACAAGGTACCTCTGAAACGGCTGGAGTCTTATTTCTGGACAGGCAGCAGTTGCCCCCTCAAACACATTGTGTGAGTATCCTCTAGAAATATATTGGGATGTCCACTTACATTGTTACTTATCTTAAAAGTAAGTTAGTATTTACTTCACATTCATGTAGGTTTAATGCTTTTGTCTCTAATGTGCTCTAGACTTGTAACTGTTCCTCGGGATTCTACCACACAGAAACAATTCTGTACTGACCCTAAAGAGAAGTGGGTCCAGCGGGCCATTAACTACTTGGACAAGAAACCTGCTTGAAATTCAACAGAATCGAACTCGAAAGAAATACACACATATATGTATATATATTAAAGTAAAATTGTGTTTAAAAAAAAAAAAAAAAAAAAAAAACTATTGTGTTGTAACATTTTAGGGAGTTGTATGTAAATGTGTATATAAATGTGCTGATCTCATTATCAATAATATTAAGTTCATAGGCTACTGTTTTGTACATTTTAAATGAGCCGTTATAACTAATAGAGGGTACTGCATGTCGAAGTTGTCATGTTTGGAATTTGTTTTAGTGTCACCTACATTTTAATTTAAATATTTACTTAGCAGTTTACTTCAGTTTAGGTTACTTGACAATTTTATTATGTTCTGTCAAAGCAGTTAGTGTAAATGATATGCACTTTAAATATTTTAATAATAATAAAAAGTTTATATTATTTAAAAAATGTATTTGATTTGTTTTTCCATTGAGTATTCCAAGTAAATTTCTTAAAGCACCCCGCAAATACATTTTATTTATTTTATTTATGAGGTCTGTTTTTATGAACTAAAGTTTATCAAACATTTTAACATTCTCTATTTTATTTTGATATAAAATAAGTAACTCTTTAAGATTCCACCAGAGGGCAGACGTAGCCTACATAATTACAGATTATATGATCAATTGCTCCATGGTCAAAATCCTGTGAGCCAATGAAACGCGAAAATGATGATTCACTGATCACTGCAAGCGGCCAGTCGCTGACCAATAGGAGTTGAACTCTGTAGGAGGAGGACAATCGCTCTTCAAGTTGAGGACCGAAGTCAGAAAGAGTTATTACCAAGTATGATTACACACACAATGAATTTGACTTGACGACAGGAGCTTCCAGTGCTGGAGAAAGTACAAACGTGATAGTGCAGACATAGGAATAACACAGTAAGATGGTATTTAACACTAATATTAGAAAAACTAAAAATTAAATAATGCACTATGCAGAAGTAGAAAGAAGAACTGTAATTATTTAATGAATGTACAGATATATTATTTACAAGTGCACAGTTTACAAATGTACACATTTCGGATTTTATGTATAAAAATCATAACCAGCTAAGGACCAGCTTAAACCAGCATCAAAACATACCTACCAGCATATGTTGGTTTTTTCACCAGGGCCAACTCTTACGTTAAGAAAAAGGTGTATAGTTAGAAGTTTTAAGGAGCCTGTGGTCAGTTAGTGAGCAGCTTGTGGTTCCAGTGAGATGCAAAATCAATTTCCAGACACTTTTGTTCACTTCTTCCTTGCTGGACATTTTAAGTGTTGTGTTATGAGGGAGATTGTTTGTTTATGTCAGTTATTTCTTTTTAGAGTTATGTTTGACTTTTTTCTTGTCAGCTTAGTCTTTTCTCTGCTTGTGTTTTACATGGTGGTTGTTCAGCTTGGATTTGGTCAGTTACCGGGATACACGGCCATATTGGAGATACTCGGATGTAAACAACAGCATGGATTGCACAGTGAATGTACTACTGAATATGTTGTTCTGCTCATTTATGCTGTCTAAACCACGGAAAAAATGTGTGGAAGCTGCTAAATAATATAGAGAAGGACTTAGAAAGCAGAAAAGGGCACAATATTAGAGTTATTGGGTGGTAAAGATATGTACGGGCAGTTTTATTTAAAGTATTAGCCTAATATTTCACCTACCTGACCGGAAATGATAAGAACAAACACAAATGTTGTCAAGATCCTGGTTCAGTTTGGCCAACCACAAACTCCTTTTGTTCCTCAGACAGTTTTTTGCACTCTTCTGCCTGATTTGTTATAACTTTTGGCAGTCTACAGTACTCCAAATGTTTTTCCCGGTCTGACCGATTAGTACAGCCCAAAACATGACAATAATTGACCATTTTCAGCAGCGATAATCAGCAAAATATGCAAGTTGATGCCACGTTGTGGTTTAGACAGCAACGTATCTCTTTACTTTAACTTGAGTACAAAAGTGTAGTTAGTACTTCAACTTTTACCAGTCTCTTTTTAAACATGAGTATCTGTACATCTGCTTGAGTGAAGGATGTGTGTACGTTTGCCTCTTTGGCAGTATGCATGGGCGTTTTGGTTTTTGCCACCTCTAAATAATTTCCACCTGCTTATATGCAGTTTTAGCACATATAGCAACACCTTTGCATACAAAGCGTGTTAGAGGCTTTCGAAACTGAATTGTACTTAGGAATATAGACCAGTGGCGCAGCTCTTTTATGTTTACTCAAAAACTATTTCACCATCTCTATATAAAGGACTGCTGGCAGTTCACCACATACTCTTACTTTCTCTGTCTCTTGTGTGGTGTATATCAAACCTGGAGAATGAAGACCTTCATGAAGACTTCATTAGTGTTTCTGATGCTGTGCTGTGCTCTGCAACTTAACACCTCAGCCGGTGAGTGTGTTTCTGTCATATTTGTTCTTTTAGCATTTCAGGCTCCAAATGTAAACTTTTCTGGAGAAATTGTTTTTATAGGATAACTCTTATTTACTGTATTTTAGAGAATAAAAACATGTTGAATCATATTGTAATAGTGAACTCTTCACTTTTTCAGGTATTCGTGCAGTTATGAGCGTTAACAGTATCTGCTGCTTTAAAGAAATCAATATCAGGATACCTCTGAAACGGCTGGTGTCTTATTTGTGGACAAGCAACAGTTGCCCTTTCAAGCACATTGTGTGAGTATCCTCTCTATATGTTTAGATGTATATTGTTAATAATTAATAAATAAAAAATAATCTTTAGTATTTACTTCACATTCATATAGTTTTAACGCTTTTGTCTGTAATCTGCTGTAGATTTGTAACAGCTCCAGATCCCAAGAAAAAGATGAAGGAAAAGATTCGGAAGAATCTTTTCTGTATGGATCCTGAATATAAGTGGGTCCGGCGGGCCATTAATTACTTAGACAAGAAACGGGCTAAAAATTCAACACAATAAAAGTTTCTACCTAAATTTTTGACATTTACATAGATATACACACATCTTCATATATATGAGTAAAACTGTAAACAAACTGGTTTTAAATTGTAACGTGAACTGCCGTTTAAAAGTTTTTTTTTATTTTAAATGTGTTTTAAAGAAGTCTTTCATGCTCATCAAGGTTGCGTTTAATTGATACAAAAATACAGAAAAAAATCATGCTGATATGTTGATTTATTATCAGTTGAAAACAGTTGTGCTGCTTAATATTTCTTTGGAACCTGTGACAATTTTTCAGGAAATTCTTTCTTTGATGAATAAAAAATTAAAAAGTACAGCATTTATTTAAAATGGTAATCTTTTTCACTACCATTTGAAGTTTGGGGTCAGTAATGTTTTCTTTCTTTCTTTGAAAGAATTTAAAAGTTTTATTTAGTGTTAAATTGATAAAAAGTGATAGTAAAGATAGAAAAGATTTCTATTTTGAATAAATGCTGTTCTTTTTAATTTTTTATTCATCAAAGAACCGTGAAAAAAAATGTCACACTGTTCCAAAAAATATTAAACATTGATAATTAATCAGTATTTTAGAATGATTCCTGAAAGATCATGTGACACTGAAGACTATAGTAATGGCTGATGAAAATTCAGCTTTGCATCACATAAAATTATATTTTAACATATATTACAATAGAAAACTGTCATTTTAAATTGCAGTAATATTTCTGTATTTATTTTATTTTATCAAATAAATGGAACTTAGATGAGCATAGGAGACTTCTTTAAAAAACATTAAAAAGTCATGCTGATCCCAAACTATTGAACGGCAGTGTATCAGAAAGTTACTATCATAATGTTTATTATTCAAATGTGTTGATCTCGTCATTATCAATAATATTATGTTAATAGGCTACAGATCTGATGTAAATTTTAAATGTGCTGTATTATTATGTCTAATACAAAATATTGCATACAGAAGTTGTCATATGTTTGGAATTCTTTTATTGTTATCTAGCTTTTTATTTCAGTATTTACTTTACGGTTTAAGTTTCTTGACAATTTTATTAGGTTATATCAAGTAGCAGTTAGTGAAACTAATATGTACTTCAAAAAATTTAATAAAAAGACATTCATGTTAGTTGAAATTTGTCTTTGTTGTCTTTGTCAGTGTTGTCTTTAAGTACGCTTAAAAAAAAAACAGAATTATCAAGTCAAGTTACCTTATTTATACAATAAATAATATATAATATAGATTGTTTCAAAGCAGCTTTTCAGTGATAAAATTGATTCAGTGATGCATACAAAATTCAATTCTGCTGTAAAGCAGCTTTAAAAAGACAAACAATCATTGTTTAGTTGAAATCAGTTCATTGTTGATTTATTTCGGTTTAATCATTGTGTAAAGTCCATCAATTTTGAGATGAATTTAATTTATCTATCAAGCAGCTCTTGAGAAAACAGTGACGTCATCATCCAGCTCTGTTTAGTCTGGTCTGTATACAGTCAAGCTTATAATAATAATAATAGTGCCAAATATCAAGTGTCTATAAGCGAGACTTCTGGTTCAATAGTTGCTATAGGAAAGCTACCAGAAGAATGACAACAGTAGTGCAGTAAAAGGTAAAACTGTTTGCACTACAAACCAGTGTGTTCATAATTAAGATAATACATTAAAATAATATGGTAAGATGCACCAACTTGCAATATCAAGCAGCAAAACGAGCTACACCCGGAAGCTACACCCATAAAACTTACAAGTGGCTGCGCCCGCTCTTACAGGAAGAAAAAGTTGGATACAGTCAAATCAATAATAAAATTTGTCAAATATCAACTGTCCCCAACTAAGCAAGCCAAAAAGTGATGATGGCAAGGAACGCTAGGAACTCCATTGGTCACAGAAATGGAGAAAATAAAACCTTAGGAGAAACCAGGCTCAGTCTTATGATGTCTGTTTTATGAAAAAAGATCAAACATTTCAAAATTGCTTTTCTAAAGGAGATAGTAAAGCACACTGTTGTCAAATTAAATAGGACACGTTGCAACTATTATTTGAATATTCCACTAGAGGGCAGACGTACATCATCATACAAATCGCTTCATAGTCTGTTCTACTGAGTCTGTTAATGATTAAAAATATTTAAGGTCCCCATGAGAAAACAAGCTTATAAATCATACAAAATGAAGTGTTTGGAAAAACACACATCTAAAAGCACACATCTAAAAAAATGCTTGTTTGTTTTGAATGTTTTGTATGAGGTTTAGGGCTAGCATAATGGGAAAGGAAATTACAGTTTGTGCAGTATAAAAACCATTAGAAAATGTCCCTATTTAGCAGAGCTGGGTAGATTACTTACAAACTGTAATCCGTTACTGATTACAGAGATTGCATAATAAAAATTGTAGTTAGTAATGCAATCTAGGTTACTTGTTTTGGGTAATGTATCCTGAATACTTTTTAGATTACTTTGTATTAAAATTTGTTTTAAGCTTACCATCAAATGTATCATATTGATATAAAAAAGTCAGAAAAAGAAAAGTGTATTCCATTTTTTATATCAACATCATAAAATGCATTATACATTACATTAAACCAGTGTTTCCCAAACTGGGCATAATATAAGAACTGCAGTGGGTTTGTTAGTTGATAAAAAGTAAATTATTCCCAAAATCCCTAGACATAGAAGAAAAGATTCAGAAGAATCTATTCTGTATGGACCCTGAATATAAGTAGGTCCGGCGGGCCGTTAACTACTTAGACAAGAAACAGGCTTGAAATTCAACAAAATGAAACTTTCTACCAAAATAAATTTTCAACATTTAGTCAGATACACATACATATTCATATATATATAAAACTGTAAACAAATTGATTCTGAATTGTAACATACACTGCTGTTCAAAAGTTTGGGATCTGTAAGATTTTTAATGTTTTTAAAGAAGTCTTTTCTGCATCAAGGCTGTGTTTATTTGATTAAAAATGCAGAAAAAACTAATATTATTGCAATTTAAAATAATCTTTTTTCATATACTTTAAAATAGAAGTTATTCTTGTGATGCAAAGCATGCTGAATTTTCAGCAGCCATTAGCATCATGTCACACTGAAGACTGGAGTAATGATGCTGAAAATTCAGCTTTGCATCACATAAAAATTATATTTTAAAGTATATTAACCAGTATATAAACCATTAACCATTAACCATTATAGAAAACCATTAAAATGCAATAATATTTCATAATATTACTTTTTTCTGTGTTTTAATCAAATAAATGGAACTTTGATCAGCATAAGAGACTTCTTTTTTTTTAAAAAAAACATTGAATATCTTACTAATCTTATTCATTTAAACATTACATTAACCCAGTGTTTCCCAAACTGAGCATAATATAATATCTTCAGAGGGTTATTGAGTTGATAAAAAGTGAATAATTAAAAAATCAAAATGTAAAATAAAAAATAATTAAACCCTCAAACACCAAATAGAAATATTTTATTTTCATTGTGTGAATAATATGTAATCAGTATCTGATTTGAGTATTTTAAAATGTAAAAGTACATCAGTTTTGGAATCTGATTACCTAATCCAGATTACATGTAATCAATTAATGCCTATAATGATAGAATTACTAGTATCATGTGTGTACCTACTTAACCATATTTTGGGGACAGATTTGTACCCAAAAGTGAGCAAAACCTGACAAAATCCCCAAAAAAACTCCCTTTGGAGACGTCCTCATTTGTAAAACTGGTATCAAAATAAAGTAAATATTTTTTTTCAAATTGTAAAAATGCAGAATGTTTTCTGTGAGTGTTAGAAGTAGGTTAGAAATGTATAACAATCTGTATATAAAAACAATACGATTCTATGTATTGCCCCCATTTACATAGCTAAGTAAACGCGCGCGCGCGTGTGTGTTTGTGTGTGTTTTTCATTCTTTCTCCGTCCTCGTGTGTGCCACTACAACTACCACAATCCTTTGTAAAATCCAGTGAGCCAATGAAATGCAAGAGTGGGCGGGATTCTATGACATCACTACAAGCGCCCAGTCTGGCCAATAGGGCTTGAATTCTCCAGGAGGAGGACAATCGCCTTTCATGCTCGCAGCATTGTAACATTTTTCCCCGGCCGATGCTCGTATGCTTGTTTTTGTCCTGTGCACGTTTAACTTCCTTAAAAATTCATTCATTTAGTCCAAATCCGAAATAGCCGTGCGGGTTCATCATCGCTTCTGCACTCGACCCTTCCTGAGTCGGCTCATCTTTTTATGCCTGATCTCTTGGGATTCAGAGTGGGTGTTGTCACAGGACAATGATCGAGAGACCCGACTCAGCTGTTTCCAGCGTTGCAGTGAGTACAATTTTAATGCATTTACCCAAATATGTCCAGAAAATATATTTGAAGCACATCTGGCGTATGGATTCATAGATTTGCATGGTGGTGGGCGAATTGATTCCTAGCGTGACTGTCCCTCTGATCATCTGTGTGTTATGGCAAGCCGATTTCACATTTATTCCTTAAAGTAACTACCATCTGTTTGACTACAGATTTACCAATAATTATTCTGTAGATACTAGTGCATATTCCAATGTTATCTAGTATGCTACATATTCAAGTAGTAACTAGTAACTAGTACTCTGCTAGTCACTATTCCGAGTAGCAAGTCAGTAATTCTGTGATACTGGTAACAAACTGCAAATTCTGTGGTAATGTGTGTTTCATTTAGCAGTTGTTTGTAGTACTAGTAAAAAAATAACAACAACAGTTGGAATAAATACAATGCACAGATTCCCATAGAATTTAATAGAGGGTTTGCCCTTATATCATGGTTTGGTCAGTTACCCAGTTAGCAGCAATATTGGCGATACTCGGATGTAAACAACACCACTGACTGCAATTCTACTTTAGAAATTAAAACTAAATACTAATTAAATAAAAGTAGATGCGTTATTTTTAAGAAGTTAATGTGAAAATAGCTTGCCATAATGTAGAGTCTATAAGCTTGATCCAAAGCTCACTGGTTGCTGTTTTTTATTGATAAACAACTATTGATAAAGTGAATTATGTCACATGTGCCTTAGCTCATGTAGTAAAACGCTGTAACCGTATGAAAAGTAAGACACAAAGCGATCAGTATTATGTTTTTAGACACAAACAACCCCAGCATTTTAAACATTACTCTCTATCAGTAAAAGTTTCTTCATACAATGCTTAAGGCATATGGTGAATCACATATATTTTAAAATTGAAACTGCCTTTTTTGGGCCCTGTTGCAGTTGAGGCCGCACACAGGTAATAATATATTGATTAACATTGACCTCAGGACAGATGATTGTGATTGCAGATGCATACAAATGTGTTTTTGGAGTGAAATATTTGGACTGTTAATAGCTGTTTGGAGCAGTAAATGAGAGTGATGGGCTCTAAGCATGATGCGCAGCTCTCTTGCAGAGAGCAGTGAGTGGAGATGCATTTCAATGGGGTTAGAAAGAGAACAGCAGCCAAAAACTGTCACCAAGCATATATCACAATCCCATTTGTGTGAACTTGAAGGAAACTAACTTCATATGTCTGCTTAAAATCAACATGGGGCCATTTGGTTTGTAGTAATTGCAAAAATAGCTCAGTCAAGTTGGTTCCAAGAAGAGGTCTAGCATCATTTCTCTGCAGATGACAGTTGATATTATATAAGTTTATACATTTTAATACTTCAAGTGCTTTTTGGGGCCACTGTATTTAGGGTCCTAATCAACTGTGTTATACATCCTTCAAAGGATGAATGAATGGCATAGATGTTAAACCTATTCTGAATAGTAAGCTTGTGAACACCCACACTGTTTCCCACCTACGCTCTTTGCATCGTTCAGTCTGTCCTGTTCTCCACATTGCACGTTTGAGTTGGGATGCTAACATGGAGAGAGGTTCGATAATCAATGATTTTATACACCCATTTGGTCAGATGTTTTGTTGTTTGCCATGTCGGGCCATGACATCAATCTTACAGTTATGTAAGAGCGCTTCAAGAGTGGAAGCATGGAAAATGCCCTGAGCTGTTCACAGAGCGTGGCTATTTATAGACTGCTGTATGAATTATATAGTATAGTTTTGAGGATTCTGTTGCATTTTACGCTGCAAACTGTCAGAAGTTTCATATCAAATCCATTTTAATATTTTGTTCTTTTAAGAGGATAGTTCACACTCAAATAAAATGGTAATTTATTTATGCATATTGTTCCAAGGCTGTATGATTTTTAGAAATGCACTGATATTCAAATTCTAGCCAATACCATAAGCTGATGAATATTTTCAGATAATTGTGTTATGCTAATAACTGATAAATAGCTATGCTGAGTTATAAGAGATGAGCATGTTACATTAACAGTCTTTGGGCAATAATTTTTCTAATTATTCAGTATAGACAATATGGTACCGATATAACTTGCATCTCTAATGATTTTCCTTACCGAGCATGTTTTTCTTTCTTTTAAAAAAATAAATAAAATAAAATGCAGAAATTGCCATTGCAACATTGTAATATAAAATTTGAAAAAATATTTTTTTTTTCTTTCTAAAAATTGCATTTAACAGTATTATTAAATTAGTGTTTAAAAATGAACTTTATGTGACAGTTAGATAATGGAAAATGTCATATACATTTAAAACAGGGAAAATATAAGATTATTTGTTCTTGAAAGTAAGTCATTAGAGTTGCTTGTTTCATCAGTACCATATTGGTTATTTGCAGATAATTGTTCTGTTTTATTGGTATCGCCTGATAACCAATATAATACTGATGTAACATGCATTTCTAATAATTTTCTTACCTTACCTCTAATGATTTTATAAATAAATGGAAAAGACAACATTGATTATGATATACAATATGAAAACGTGATACTTTATTGCTATTTTCCTCAAGAATTATAAAAGGGGCATGTTACATCAATACCAATAGTTTTTCTAATTTATCGGTATTGCCGATAATCAATATGGTACTGATGTAATGTGAATCTCTAAAGATTTTCTTTCCAAGCATGTTTAAAAAAAAATAAAAATAAATAAAATACTAAAATTACCATTGCAGCATTATGTACAAGATGAATAAATTATAAAAAAGGTAGATTTTAAATTTTTTTTTTCTAAAGATTGTACTTAACAGTACTGTTAAATTAATGCTCAAATATTTCATTAAACTTTAAGTGAACGTTAGATAATAGAAAAATAATATAAATGTAAAAACACGGAAAATAAGATTATTTATTCTTGAAAGAAATTCATTAGAGTTGCACGTTACATCAGTGCCATATTGGTTATTGGCTAATAATTTTTCTAATTCATGAGTATTGCCCAATAAAGAATATGGTACCAATGTAGTGTGCATCTCTAATGATTTTTTTTCCAAGCATGATTTTTTTTTAATTTATTTTAGTTGCTATTGCAACATTGTAATGCACAATATGAAAAAAAATAAAGAAAACATATATTTTTTGTATTTTTCTAAAAATTGCATTGAACAGTATTATTAAATTGTATAAACATTACCTTTAAGTTACTGTTAGATAATGGAAAGGGTATATAAATAATAAATATAAAAAAAACTGTGAAAATAAGATTATTTATTCATGAAAGAAAATCATTAGCGTTGCACATCACATCAGTGCCATATTGGTTATTGGCCGATCATTTTTTTTCTAATTTATTGGTATTGCTTAATAAACAATATGGTACTGATGTAACATGCATCTCTAATGATTTTCTTTCCAACCATTTTTTTTTTAAATAAAATACTAAAATCGCCATTGGAACATTGTAACATACAAGATGAAAAAAATAATATATCATATATAACAAAATATTTTTTATATTTTTCTAAAACATCCATTTAACAGTATTATTAAATTAGTGTTTAAAGATTAACTTTAAGTGACAATAATATAATGGAAAAGTTCGTATAAATGTAAAAACAGGGAAAATAACATTATTTATTCTTTAAAAGAAATTTATTAAAGTTGCATGTTACATCAGTACCATATCAGTTATTCATATCATAGAATTTTTTTTTAATTTATCGGTATCATAGATAACCAGTATGGTACCGATGTAACGTGCCTCTCTAATTATTTACTTTCCAAGCATGTTTTTTTTTAAATAAAATACAAAAAATGCCATTGCAACATTGTAATGTACAATATGAAACAATTATATATATATATATATATATATATATATATATATATATATATATATATATATATATAATTTTTTTTTTTTTTTTTTTTTTTTTTAAGGATTTTAATTTATCTGTATCGCCCGATAACCAGTTTAGTACTGATGGAACATGCATTTCTAATAATTTTTTTTTACCTTGTCATGTTCATTTATTCAGGCCAAAAATAGTTAAGTCACCCTGATAACTGTAGCCCTCCCCATTCAAAATATCTCTCTCTAAATGATCAGCATGGCCCCTACTTGTTAGTTTTCCATTGGCCTACCATGCATGAGAAGCTCAGCGGACCCAAAGCAGAGAGATCAATTGTGTTTGCCTCGCCTAGCGTGTGCTTCAGCGCTGTGCTTCCGAGAGCATGAGATTACAAGAGATGGAAAGCGATGGAGAGAAAGGGATGGAGGAGCACGAGAAAGACTTACAGCTGGACAAGGCGCTGGCTGTGATCTGGAGCGAAATTCACTGTCTCCATGACGACATTGAGTTCATGATGGATTTGATACGAAACGTAAATGAGCATGTGGGCTTCACCTCATCCAATGTATCCTCCCTTCCCCAACCTTTTGGTTTCCCAAAGTTTGTGTTTGGGCTAGAAAACCGCTAAACTTCCTAGTCCGCCGGTGTGTTGCTTTCATATGTGCTTATCCTCAAATTAGCAAAATTCCATGTTACCCTTTGTTGTGGTCCCCTTGTATGTGAGAGTAGGAGATAAGGAGACTATGCTAAGTCATTATCCACTGTAACTAATGTTAATATTAGCATAGCCTTTAATATCTTTCCTCTGAAGTCCTCCAGAGCCCTGTTTTGAGAGGGATAACTGTAATGGAGGAGCTGTTCTGCTCTTTAATCAGTGGAATGTGGAGTAAAGCTGTGTTCTCTTCCAGCAGAGGAATCTGGAGGGTTATGTCGGCTTCGCCAACCTCCCCAACCAGGTGTACAGGAAGTCCGTGAAGAGGGGGTTTGAGTTCACACTCATGGTTGTCGGTAAGTCGCAAAATTCTTTTGCTCACCTGTGAGAAAGTCATTCTGCAGATTGAATTATTAAAGATTTTAGATACAGTTGAAGTCAAAAGTTTACATACATGTTCCAGAATCTTCAAATTATTTTACCAAAAAAAGAGGGATCATACAAAATGCATGCTATTTTTTATTTAGTAGTGACCCGAATAAGGTATTTCATGTAAAAGATGTTTACATCTAGTCTACAAAAGAAAATAACAATTGAATTTATAAAAACGACCCTGTTCAAAATCCTTTAGGTCCCACAGTTTCTTTGGTTTTTCAGCATTTTTGTATTTTTGAACCCTTTCCAACAATGACTGTATGATTTTGAGATCCACCTTTTCACAATGAGGACAACTGAGGGACAGTTCCAACTATTACAGAAGGTTCAAACTCTCACTGATGCTTCAGAAGGAAACAGGATGCAATAAGAGCCGGGGGGTGAAAACTTTTGAAAAGAATGAAGGTGTGCACATTTTTCTTATTTTGTCTAAATATCTTTTTTTTTTTCATTTAATACTGCCCTTTGGAAGCTACAGAAGATACTTACATGTTTCCTAGAAGACAAAATAAGTTAAATTTGCCCTGATCTTCAAATTCCAAAAGTTTTCACCCCCGGCTCGTAATGCATTTTTGTTTGCTTCTGAAGCATCAGTGTATCTGTAATAGTCCCTCAGTTGTCCTCAGTGTGAAAAGATGGATCTCAAAATCATACAGTGAAAAAACATCAGCGATTAAATGGAAAAAGTCTTTTCACCTACATGAGGACCACAAATGGCACTAGTTTTGTACAGTGACACATAAAATGAGATTGCTCTGGTTTGTTGTTTGCTTTAAGTGAATAATTTGTGTCGCTTTGAATGAAAGTGTTTTTGCTGATGAACGACTGAGTAAATGCCCTCATACAAGAGTAGATAGATGAGAACCGTTTGGATGATCAATACTGTTGTCACCATTGCACTGTCTCTGTGGTTTGAATGCTGTGACTAAAGCTTTATTGGAAATATGGATCTGGGTGACATAACTGCTGCAGAGCGCTTCGCCATAGTAACTGGGTTTGTGTCTGTTAGCACTTGCGGTGGGGTTGCTTTCCAGCTCTGGTGTGAAATAATCACTTTATATTTTCTGTTCCTCTATTCCTCTTCCAAGTTTTTAGTCATTCTAGGTTTTCGTCTCTCACTCATTGCCTTCCTCTATTATATAGGCTAGTTGTCTAGTTTGTGGTTTCCTGTTTGGTAAACCAGCCTTTTGAGATACTTGTACTGGTGCCAGGAGTTCAGCCGCACTAGTCTTTGTAGAAGGCTAGTCGTGTTGCCTTCAAGGTAAACTGTTTCAGCTCAAACTTTGTTTGCTGTGCTCCGTTAATGGGATAGTTCACCCAAAAATTAAAATTGTCATTAATTACTCACTCTCATGTCACTCCAAACCTGTTAAGACCTTTGTTTATCTTTGGAACACAAAGATATTTTTGATGAAATCCGAGAGTTTTCTGACCCTGCGTAGACAGCAACGCAACTGACCCGTTCAAGGCCCAGAAAGGTAGTAAGGACATCGTTAAAATAGTCCATGTGACATCAGTGGTTCAACCGTAATGTTATGAAGAAGAAAATCGGTCATTTTTGTTTTCTTTGCACAAAAAGTATTCTCATAGCTTCATAAAATTACGGTTGGACCACTGATGTCACATGGACTATTTTAATGATGTCCTTGCTGGCTTTTTGGGTCTTGAAAGTGTCAGTTGCGTTGCTGTCTTTTTAGGCTTCAAAATCTTGACCGCCATTTACTGCCATTATAAAGTTTGAAGGACCCAAAACAAGTAAATCATGGAGTAATTTTCATTTTTGGGTGAACTATTCCTTTAATAGTGTTTCTCATTCACTGAAATTGAAATTTTACCTCACATTTTACCTCAGAAACAACTTCCCCCTCCACATAAATTCTCTCCAAACATGATTTTGCATATCTCTTTCACAGACTGGGCTAAAAAAGTGATGTAGTCTAACTATCTCAGCATGTAATACATGTATTAAGGTCTAGCTGGGTTTTGTATCCACTTAAAACTGTCTTCAGCCACGTCCAGCGGCCTTTGAACGGACAGAAGCGAAAACTGTCGTCTTGTTCTCTTGTCACTCATCCTGACAGACACCACAGGGCTTTGGCTGTGGACTCCATTTTTCCCTCCAAAATTTCAGGGAGGAAAAAATCTGTTTCCTGTCTTTTCTCTCTTCTCTCTCTCAGTCTCCCTTGTGCTTTTTTTCCACAAGCATTTCCTTTCTTGAGCTTTCCCTCTCAAACCAGCTGGCAAAATGTTTCTTCAGGGAGAAAACGCTGGAAAATGTGAAGAGTTTTAGAGGTTCGCTTTTCAAATTGAGTTATCTGAGGCGTGTTTGAGGTGCAAGAACAGGCCACAAAAAGTTTCAAGTGAAATAAAATCTTGTAGTCTTGTTAAAAATATGGTTTAGTCTGTACACAGTGTCTTTTATAACGATTATTCAAGCTGTGTAGTAGACTTCACACCTGTACAAGCAATGAATTAGAAAAAATCATACAATTTCACGCATGTTTTTGTTAATTGCGCTGTTTGCATTCCTTCACAGTAAAAACTCAGACAGCTGTGTTTGGACAACTTGAAATGTTTTAAGTGATGATTTTTTCAGTCAGTATCTTAAGTCTTCAGACCTGACTTGTTGTTGAATTCCATGTCATTCAGAGACATTTTCGACTACACAGCAGCAATTTGTCTGGTGTGGCTTGTGTAGCTTGCGTAGCTACCGCTAGGAGCTGCCACTCTTCTCATACGTTAACACGCTGTAGGTCCGTTTAAAAGATCCCTGGCTGAAATACGGACACACATAGGGAGGAGATTTTAATCCCCGGATTATGAAGCCAAAGCTTCCCCTCTCAGGCCTGCCAACAGGTCATCTAACAACCCGGTCATGAAGCTAAGCCGGTCAGACAGTCTTAGCCCCCACATGCTAATGTATCCGCCAATGCACAAACAAACACTGGCGTATCTCTGGGTTTTCAAACAAACACACTTTTAAAGTTGAATTCAGGCTGAATATGAGAATATTTTAAGTTTGTTCGTGTCTTTTGCGTCAGACTTGCGTTCTCAGCTCTCGACGGCTATGAGGGTGTGAAGTAAAGTAACACCATTATGCTAATCCTCTCGCACTCTCTAGAAGCCAATGATGAGTTTTATTAAGTTGGAGAGATCATTGTTTAGATGGGATTTTAGAAATTAACAATAAGAAGTTTGACAGTATTAAAGATATGTGTTTTTGTTTAACTACCTCCTTTGAATATTTGAATCTTTAAGGTTTTTTCCCTCAGTTGTTTGTCAAAACTAGTGACAGTGTTGACACTTGCAAATCTATCTGCTCTCTTTTACTGTCCTTAGTATCTTTTTCTTTCTTTCTTTTTCATATCTGTGTAGGTGTGTTTTGTCGTGTGATTGTACTGTGTTGTGCCTGAAAATCCAAAAATACCTCAATAAATATAATATTTAAAAAATGATGTGTGATGGTAGAAATGTGTAAAGTGGCTATTCTGTTTCCAGTGCAGTTGCTAATTATTGAAATGACTTAGCTTTTGACCTATTTATTTGTTTATTACAGATTCTAGATGTATTTATTTGTTATGAATCGTCTGACATAATTTAGTTTTATTTTTGGTATACACTACCAGTCAAAAGTTTTTGAACACTAAGATTTGTAATGTTTTTAAAGAAATCTCTTCTGCTCTCCAAGCCTGCATTAATTTGATTCGAAGTACAGTAAAAACAGTACATTTAAAAAAAAAAAAAAAAAAAAAAATTACTATTTGTATGTGCTTTCTATTTGAATAGATCATCATCATTACTCTGGTTTTCAGTGTCACATGATCCTTCAAAAATCATTCTAATATGCTGGTTTGCTGTTCAAGAAACTATTATTATTATTATTATTATTATTATTATTATTATTTAAAACAGTTAAGTAATTTTTTTCAGGATTCTTGATGAATAGATAGATTCAAAGATCAGCATTTATCTGAAATAAAAATCTTTTGTAACATTATACACTATACCATTCAAAAGCTTGGATTCAGTCAATTTTTTAATTTATTTATTTATTGAAAGAAATTATAGTAATTAATACTTTTATTTAGCAAGGATGCTTTAAATTGATCAAAAGTGATGATAAAGACATTTATAATGTTACAAAAGATTTCTGTTTCTTTCTATTGGTCAAAGAAACCTAAAAACATCCTCAGCTGTTCAACATAATGATAATAATAAATGTTTTTGAGCAGCAAATCGGCATATTAGAACGATTTCTGAAGGATCATGTGACTGAAGTAATGATGCTAAAAATTCAGCTTTGAAATCACAGGAATAAATTTAATTTTAAAATATATTCAAATGGAAATTTTATTTTACATAGTAAAAATATTTCAAAATTTTAATATTTCAATTTTACTGTTTTTCTATACTTTGGATCAAATAAATGCCGGCTTGGTGAGCAGAAGAGACTTCTTTAAAAAAAAAAAAACATTAAAAATCTTTCTGTTCAAAAACGTTTGACTGGTAGTGTAGTTTTTACAGCCGTAAAAACAGTAATATTGTGAAATATATTTAAATAAATGTTTTAAAATAGTAATAGTAAAATAGTTTTTTTTTTTTTTAGGATTCTTTGATAAGTAAAATAGAAATGGAAATCTTTTGTAACATTCTAAACTGTCACTTTTTTGATTAATTAAATCCATTCATTTTTTTTTAAATAAGTTAATTTCTTTCAAAAATGATCTTACTGATCCCAAAGTTTTGAACAGTACTCTATATGTATATACCATATTTAACCATATTTACCATATAACCATATTTACTCGCAATTTACTACAAATAATACCACAGTACTTTATTATGTTTACGTGTTATCCAAAATACTTGGGTTTTCATTTGTATAATCCACCAAATCCATATCCCAGTCTGCTTTTGAAGTGACTGATTGTTCGTTTAGTTACTGTCATCTTCAACTTATTTAGAAAAATGATTCTGAATCATTGCAAAACACTGTAATAGTGTCACAGTACGGGAAGTGAAGTGTTAAAACGAACTGCGTCATTTCAACCACAAGTTTCAGATCTCTAATGAGAGTATGCAAAATATGTTTTAGGTCTTAGAAACATTAAATTCTGGTGTAGGTTCTTGGAAAGCTGTTTTGGACCTTCTGAGAAATCACAACCCCAGTAATGTAATGTGGAAAGTGTATCTTAGCCAGGGTCCCCTGAAGTGTCCATGTGGTCAACATACCGACTTTGAGTTGTGTGAAGACTGATTGAATGAGAAAAATGCCTTTTGGAGAACTATTACTCTACAACTTGAAGCATTTCTTAAAGCAGATTCAGAACAAAAATGCATTTGGCAGAAAATAGTCCATAGATTAGAGAGTCTCTTATTGCCGTTGGGTAAAATCAAACTAATTTCCACTATATCTGTGTGTGAGTGTGTATGCTGATCGTGCACGTGAAGTGTGTAACATCACACGTGTCACCTCATGGATCTTATTTTCTATGTAGGTCAGATTGATTTTCTTATTTGAAGTGACTTGCGTGTGTGTGTGTGTGTGTGTGTGTGTGTGTGTGTGTCTATAGAAGTTTTTTCAAAGCGTTGCTGATTGTTATCTCAGGCTGTTCGGAGATGAACTCTGACCTTTGTTGCAGAACAATGGATCTTATCACTACAGGAGCCCCTCTCTGCAAACCAGTTAAACACACACTTGCTATCACACTTGCATTCTCACGTTCTTTAAAATCAGTAAAGTGTGTACTAAATACTTGATCCGAGTGTTTTCCAAAGCTTACTAGTTCAAATTAAAATAGTTTGTCCTGCTGTTTTTTTGTAACGCCAATTCAGCTTTGTTTATGTGTTGGGGTAGTGGGCCTCTTTTTCGCTCTCTCTCCGCTGTTTGTTAAAGAGTTAAGCAACTGTATGGTAGAAGAGCCTCTTTTATGAGGGGCAAAGAGTGAGTGAGCAAGCAGAAGAGACAGCGAGAGAGTAAGAGATGGGATAGCTGGGATTGGATGGGGGCAGGGTAGTGGAAAAGGGGCGGAGGTGAGGGGTTGTCAGGATATCTGAGCCCAGTAATGGACCCTGGGGTGCTTTCTGGCCCAGAGCGTGATGACAGGAAGAGGTAAAAAGATGAAAGTCAAGAAGAATGTGTGGAATCTCTTGGAAAGTTTGTCTATTTGTCCCAGTCCTCCCATTCACCCGTCTGTTTATGGTAGTAGCAATTAATAAGCGTAGAAAAGTAATCTTAATAGGGAAGTTTGGTTCATTGATGATTGATTAATTCATAAAGCACTTTTCTAAAAGTAACCCTGGACTACAAAATCAGTCATAAGGGCCATTTGAGGTTTATACATCATCTGAAAGCTAAATAAGTTTTCCATTGATGTATGGTTTGTTAGAACAATATTTGGTCAAGATACAACTATTTAAAAATCTGGAATCTGAGGGTGCAAAAAAATCTAAATATTGAGAAAATCGCCTTTAATGAAGTATTTAGCAATGCTTATTCTAATCAAAAATTAAGTTTTGATATATTTACAGTAGAAAATTTACAAATGTCTTCATGGAACGTGATCTTTACTCAATATCCTAATGTTTTTTGGCATGAAAGAAAAATTGACAATTTTGACCCATACAATTGGCTATTGCTACAAATATATCCATGCTACTTACGACTTGTTTTGTGGTTCAGGGTCACAAATTATTAAATGGATAGTTTACCCAAAACTTAAAATTCTGTCATCATTTACTTGCCTTTAAACACAAAAGATATTTTGAAGAAAGTTGGGAATCAAACAACATTTTGACTTTGAATTTTATGAACAAAAACACAAAGGCATTTCTTAAAATATCATATTTTATGTTCTGCAGAAAAAAGAAAAGTTTTGTAACTTGTGTTATTTTAGTTATTAATATAGTAAATTTAAATGAAAGCTGAATATTTATATAAAATGTGTATTTTCAGTGTTTTTTTAAATTTATCTTTAATTTTCATGTAAGTTTTTAAGTTTAAGATTTTTAGTTGTTATAGTATGTATTTTAAAACCTATTTTATGTTAGTTGCCAATGATTAGTTGAGCTGCAAAGCGATTAGTTGTGATTAATCAATTTAAAATTGATAAAATTTTGATAAAATTGATAAAAATTGATTAATCAAGTTTGTTTGCATACTATATGTGTGTACGGTGTATATTTATTACGTATATATAAATACACACATACATGTATATATTTAGAAAAAAAATTTAGTTTTATATGTAAAATATTTATATTTATATACAATATAAATTATATACAGGTGTTTACATACAAATACATACATACAAATATTTAAAAATAAATAAATAAATATATATATATATATATATGTATATATATGTATGTGTGTGTGTGTGTGTGTGTGTATATATATATATATATATATATATATATATATATATATATATATTTTTGTGTGTGTGTGTGTGTATTTATATATACATAATAAATATACACAGTACACACACACAGTATACAAAAATAAACTTTTATTTTGAATCGATTAATCGCAACTAATCGTTATATTTTTCAAATTTTGGGTGAAATACAACAATTTTTCTCAAACTATCTAAAAGACATTTTAACTGGACTTACTTTATCATCATACTGCATGAAACACTGGTGACTGAAATGCTTTTAAACACCATTCGCCCTCATTTTTTCAAGCTAAATGCAAACTGTGTCAAACTGGGTCAGGAAGTGATGCTAGCTTGCGCCTTTTATTCTAAAATGTCTGTTTGCCTTATAGCCTGTCTGGGTGTAGTTCAGCGTAAAGCCGGTGGAAATAGGGTCTATTTATCCGCACTGTGTGGTTGTGCCAGTCTATTAGCACTGCTATAGACTTCTTCCTCTGTGTAATGGTTTTCCAGTGTCTCTGTTTGTCCCTGCTGGAGAGTCACATGTGCTGTATCCCTTTTGACTGGAGTAGTAAAAGAAAGACTGTAAAGGGACCGAAATGAGACAGGGAGGTAAGTTCGCTTCATTCATCCATGGGTCTGATAAAGGTCAGCCAACTGTGAACTAGACCTGGATCCTTGCTGTGTGACTGAAGCGTCTCGTTTTCAAAGATCATGCGGACCGATATTTAATTAAAAGAGGGGATGAGGCTAATTGGGTCTGGCTTTGCCCTGAGGGGGTGAGAGGGAGAGCAAGGGAGAAACAGGGCGTTAGAGATATCTGGAGCTGGAGGCGCTTGCTAATCTACTTATTCTCACCCGTTAAAGCAGTGGCATCAGGATTTCATGAATACATCCTGCTGTGCTTGTGTGTGTACTACTACTAGTGTGAGGTTTCTGTAAAGCACTAACTTCTGGAAATGGTTTGAGCAATCAGATTTGCAATGAATTTTAATTTTTGTATGTTTTCACAAACATTTTATAGTTTTAACCGATCAGCTACAAAAATCATAAGTAAATTGTAACAGTAACAACAACAATCTTTTTTTCGTTATATTTATGAAAAGTGTTTTTGTGATCTGAATGTTCTCAATGTATTTTTGTGACCATATTTAACTTTTATAGGCCCCTATGATTTCCGGTATGCGGGAATGTCGGACAGAATCACAGAATCTGGTCGTAAAAATGAATTTACTGTATAGAATCATAGAATTTGACAAATTTTGGATGAACAAGTCAAAAGTAGGTCAGTATATTTAAATCAAAACGTGATACGGACTAGTGTCTGTGAATGTTAAGCTGCAAAAAATAATATTCAAATACGAACCTGCATGTTATGCATATATCTGTGTGAATGAATGACACAGACGTGCAATTTCGTTTACTACACACATACTGAAGCACACGTGATGCTTGCAGTGTTTTTAGCCTCTGCTGTCTTAATTTATGAGTGAACACATGAACATGAACTCTAGTCACTGCATGAGCATTTTACAGTTTTTGAGAAAAAATGTTGTCATAAAAGTCTTCACAGAAAGCAGTCAAAATAAAAGTTTGGTTTAACTTGAAGAAACTGTGGCAGAAACGTATTACTTAATATGATGATAGTACTACTACGTTATTATTAGAGAAACTATTTACCAGAATGCATTTACCAGAAAAATATAAATACGCAGTATTTCTGAAAATAAATAAATAAATAAAATAAAAATAAATAAATTTTTTATAAAATCAATTAATTAAAGATGCTTTTGATAATTGGTGAAATCCAGATCATTAATGGAAAACACAGAATTAAAAAAAAAAAAAAAAAAAAAAAGAAAAAAACGGAATCCAGAAAAATTAAAACAGGAAAAATGGAATTTGGGGCGGTAAAATAACAGATTTCATAGGGCCCTACTTTTCTTTTTTTTGGGGCCTTTTTTATGCTTTTTAATGGACAGGACAGTAGAGATTGACAGGAAAGCATGGGATGGAGAGTTGGGAACAGGATTGCAAAAAAGAACCACGAGTTGGGACTCGAACTCGGGTCGCCAGAGGTACAGTTGCACTATATGTCAGTGCGCTAACCGCACAGGGCCCTACTTTTCAACTTAAAATTCGGAACTTTTACCTGTATAAATGTTTTTATAATTTACTAAAACTATACTAAGTATTTAAAAAAACTGAAATACAGCTGAAATAAAATATAAATATTGGTAAAAAGAATCCTAAAATTAGAATCTAGTAACTAACTGAAATAAGTTTAAGTAATAAAATTTACAAAAATAAATTAAAACTAAATAGAATATTAATAAGAACGACAGGAACACAAAACAAAATGATTAGTTGTTGTTACATGGCTCCCATTAAAATGCCAGTGTAAGTGCAGACAGACCAAACACTTTTCTGTCTCTTTCTATCCATCTCTCCTCCCCCCTTTCCTTCTCTTCCACTGGTCGCCTCAGTTTCAGGTTGCTGACGTCCTCTCATCTTCTTCCCCCACCCACACACAAAGATGCTCTTACAGTCCAGTCACTCTGTCTTGTTTAGGTAAGTCTTTGTAGCCTGAGGCACGGAGGAGTAAATTTACTTAGCAGACAGAGGGTGGGTTTGGTGTCTGTGTGTTATCTCTGGCATAGCACAGAGAATCTTTAAAGTGTGTGTGTCCAAATGTTGAACTGTTTTGGCTCCATAGGACACACTGGTAACAGCTTGAAACTGATTAATGTTCTAATTATGATTGTAATATTTTAACATTAGCTTAACAGTCCAATCAAATATCAATGCATACATCAAATGTTTACCAGTCAATATTTGGTTTCTTCTTACAGTTGGTAAATGTCCATTTAGGACTTGGTATAGTAAATGAATAAGAAAAGATTTGGAAGCTCAGAAGCTGAGGATCATCAGTGGGAAGTTTGTTTATTGAGAGAAGAGGCTTTCAACACCCCCATCTGAAACCTAGGATCAAGCTTGTGTCAAGAACGTGGAGTGAGAATGTGTATTTGAGTGGGTGAGGATGGTGTACATTGGTGGTCTGTTCTGCCAGATGAGCCCAAGCGTTCCCTTCCCCCAACTCAAAAATGACAGCCTTTTGCTCATCAGTAACGAGTGGAGTTGGCTAGAGGGAATGGAGCGAGCAATGTTTTATTTCTTCTCTCTCTCACTCCTCTTCTTTGTCCACAACATTTTCCCAATACACCCATGAATCTGCTGTCATTCGATTGCTGTCCTCAAGGAGAAGCTATTCAAGTTTTGGCCAGGGTCCCACATGTGCCATTGGTTGGCTCAAAAACAACAAACTAATTGTGTGTTTCTGTGTGGGTGGATGGATGTGAGAAAGCTTGAGAAAGAATCTCATATTCATCACCTCCTGTTTTTAAGTATGGGTGTCTCCGTCTGTCTCTTGCGTTTGGCATTTCATCCTGGCACAAGTAAAGCACAGCCACTTAACATTTTTGTTTGCTGCTTTCCTGTTTTAGGTGAGTCTGGACTGGGCAAATCCACGCTTATCAATTCCCTCTTTCTGACAGACCTGTACTCCAAAGACTACCCTGGCCCATCTCAAAGGATCAAGAAGACTGTTCAGGTATGTCCTCCTTAGATGACCTTTGACTCCTGATACTGATCCAGTGGTCTTCCCTTTATCTTCCACTGTCTCTGTTAGTGTTGCTCGCTATTTCTTTCCTTACCTCTGACCCTTTATCTCCAGCCGCCATTATCTTACACTGGCTTGCAGCCAGATGTGACATAGAGAAGCCACGAGGGAGGCTACTGAGGTCTGATTTCTTAGGCACTGTCCCAAATGGCACTCTAAAACCCCATGGTCTTCCTCTGAGTCTGCAAAAAGTGCGGATTGAGAGTGCATAGTGGCTGCAATGGATCAAACTCACGAGCACCCTCCTGAAAGCTAAAACGACGAATGGGACACCCTACGGTCTTGTGGACTTAGTGGACATGTGCAAGCAGTGGCCATTGTAAGTCCTCAAGACCAAAAATGCATGTGAAGTGTGCCATTTGTGGCAAGGCCTTGTTCTTACCTTGGACCAGGAGTTGGCAACCTGTTTGTCGTGCCTAACTGACCCGTTCAACTGTGCAACCTTCTGCATAACTTAGAATACAGATCTGTTTTCTTTCATGCCCCTATTTTTATGCTGCAGGAACAATTTTTGGTCTGTCCAAGTTGATTTTGTTGCCAACTTGCTATTGGCAAGTTGTGCAAGTAAACAAATCTAGTCTGCATTATCCAGGGGTTGCACATCCAATTTGGAACCACTACACATTTAAGTATTATAGTTTTGATAGATTAGCTGCATGACTGTGAGGAAGGATTAAGCCTTATTGCATTAATCACGCACATGCACTCAAGCTTTTTGCCTCGTCAAGTTCAAGTCAACCAACACGCAAGTGCAAAGAAACAGCTGGAGTGCAGAGCACCAAGCAGGCCCAAGCAATCACAAACAGATTCCTGCTTTCTGAAGGTCCCAGGCCAGAGCAAATGCTCCCAGACTTCCCACAGCAAAGAGACAGCAGAGTTTTGACCTTATATGGATTTTATAAACAAGGCGAGAACAGATGCTGAGGCTGGAACATCAGAAATGGGGGAGGATACACTGAAAAGAGCTTGCGGTATGATGGAGTGAGTCAATTGCAGTGTTTTTGAGAGTATGGGAGGGGCAATATGAAGGGGTCTAGATTCCTCTGGAGGCAAGTAGGGTTCAGTAGAAGGTCAAGAATTTTCCCACGAAACCCAACACCCGGCAATGACTTTCCCACCACCCTAGAGATGGGATGTGTTCCGAGGTGGCTCGGCCCTTTCTGGTGTTTTAAGTGTAGATGCTCTCGGTTCTCCTTTATCTTGATGAACAAACTTTGTCTTTGTTGACATCAAGACAAAGTTCACCGGCGAGGTTTGGATCCAAGTTGTTTTGGACCTTGGTCAAGCTTGGATGACATGACATGTTAGTTCACTTGGTGTCTATTTTAAAAAGCTTTCCAGTCATGCAAATGTAAGCTCCTGTCTACATGAACAGAGAATGATCGAAGTCTCAAGAACTTTTGTACCATACTTATTTTGCAATAACAAAGGGATGTCCAATTCTCCTTCTGAGGGGCCAGTGTCCTGCAGAATTTAGCTCCAATTGTAATTAAAAACACTTGAACCAGCTAATCAATGTCTTAAGGATTTCTAGAGCTAAACTCTGCAGGACATTGGCCCTCGAGGAGCATGATGAGACCACCCCTCCATTAACATGTCAAATCACCATTAAAATCTGACTGATATTATAACTGGTCAGAAAATACACATGTCTTTTGCAGCCGCCATGATAAACCCTATCTCCAATGACACTCCAAGACCACAGTTTTATGATATAATGCCACATAGACTCTTGTATATAAGTCAACAGTGAAGACAGCCTCATTGAACATTCCTGAGCACCCTTCTTAACCTAAAATGACAAATGAGACACCCTGCAGCCTCATGGAATTCACATACACAGTGATAATTGCAAGGCTGCAAGCACACATTAAGGCCCTGTCCCAAATGGCTCACTTCATGTGCAGTTTCGGTCTTGAGAACTCACAAAGGCCACTACGTGCGCATATCCGTGAAGTCCACAAGACCCATTTGTCCCATTTGTCATTTTAGCGCTCAAAAAGCCCCTTTTGCGGCCGCTATGCGCCCTCGATATGCACTTCTGCCGAGCTCCGCACCGGGGTGAGCTCTACAGCAGACTTCTACCCAACAGTCAGTAAGGCATTATGCCATGAAAGTGCGGAGTCAGATGAAGACCATGAGGGTTTAGGGTGCCATTTAGGAGTCTAAGTCAGTGGTCCTGTCCGAAATGGTACACTTCATGTGCACTTTCGGTCTGGGGCGAGCTCCGCAGCAGACTTCTACCTGACAGTCAAAGCAGCGTTATGTCACAATTGTGCAGACCCAGGGGAAGACCGTGAGGGTTTAGGGTGCCATTTGGTACAGGGCCCAAGTCAGTGGTCCTGTCCCAATTGACACACATCATGTGCACTTTCGGTCTTGCAGACTTATAATGGCTGCCGTGTGTGTGCGTCCATGAAGTCCACAAGACCGTAAGGTGTCCCATTAGTCATTTTTGCATCTGAAAGGGTGCTCGTGAGCACCCCCTTTGCAGCTGCTATACGCCCTCGATATGCACTTCTGCCGAGCCCGCACTGGGGTGAGCTCTACAGCAGACTTCTACCCAACAGTCAATAAGGCATTATGCCATGAAAGTGCAAAGACAGATGAAGACCATGAGGGTTTAGGGTGCCATTTGGGACAGAGCCTAAGTCAGTGGCCCTGTCCCAAATGTTACACTTCATGTGCATTTTCGGTCTTGAGAAGCTGCATGCATGTGTCCATTAAGTCCACGAGTAGGGTGGCCCGTTTTAACACTGTTGCCGTAGGTTGTTTTTCTTTTTTGGTTGAAGCAACCCCAACAACGAAATATTTAACCCTGGAGTTTGAATTTTAAAAGGAAAACCCCATCAAAAAAAAAACATGTCATAACAAAACATTTTACCCGCCGGATTGCATTTGGGATAGTTCTGGACTAGTTTTGAGTATCAATTGGGAGGGTTTTGTTTTGAACATCTGGCAACCCTGCATTAAATGCACAGTTTGGGACAGGGCTTCAGATGTGTTGATTTATTTCCACTCATTTATTAATGAGTAGCCTCTGTACTCATCTTATTGTATTTATTCACATGGATCAACGTTTAGGGGGTGCTTGTTTAGGGTTATTTGCTTTTCTCACCACTGTGCAGAAACCAACCAAACACAACTCCACATCATCTTACAGTTGAATCCAGTGAGTGTGGCATCTGTCACCCAACATCTAAACAAATCCATTCTCATTTGGAGAGGTGATGTAAAACCAAGGGACATTGCTTGCTCCCACTGGAATTCAATGAAAGATTCATCATCTCATTGATCTCGTTGATCACATTGTTTTCTCCTGTCCTTTCCTCTTCAGACCTCATTTAACCTTCTCTGGCGTGTTCCCTAGTGGCAGGATGCCTTCTGCCATACACTTGTTCCACCATGAATGCCGGTGGTATAAATTTGTCAGTCTGGCCAAAGGCCATGTTGTGATGTGTGGCTGTCTAGTCCTCTGTGGTCACTTCAGGCAGGACATAGAGACAGCCCCGAGAGTATTTATATTCCAAAACAATCTGCAGTGTTTGTCATAGCAGCCACACAAGGGCGAGTGGGTTGCGTCAAATGAAAGTCTTGACATTTTTGTGGCTTTGTGTTTCTACATTTGAATTTATTTCTTTTTCTGTGTTGTTGCAAACTGAAGTGGCCCGATGTGCCTCATAAACATCCTAGCATGAGCGAGAATGGAAGGGTTTTATTAAGGTTCACTCTACTTCACTTTCTTACATTCCCTTCATTTTTTTCTATCTCTCACTTAAGTCTCCTTATGTCTCTGAGTTTTCTCCCTCCCGATCTCTCTTCTTTTTGAAGAACTAAGAAAGGTTGTGTGGTTGTTTTTGTTAGCGACAAAGTGCATGTGTGAATGAGAGTGCAGTTTTAGAAAAAGAGGGTCAGCCAAAAATAACCAGGCCTGTGAGAATAAGCCGGTTTTTACTGAAAGCAGCTGAAATAACTTCAGGAGATAATGAAGCTGAATCATAGTGACATTGGAGATGACTATTTCAGTGTCTCACCTTGGTGTCTAACACTGGCCTAACCTAGAATGCAACTAATGCACATGCTAAGATGTAGAATGAAACTTGTGAGACTACATTTGTTGCTAGAAAGAGGAAAGACGACTATTACTTGACATGAACAGGTTTGTAGCAGCAATGAATTTAAATATGCAGCTTTTAATAAAAAAACTAGTCAGTCTCATTATTTATTAGACAACTACTAGACCATGCTGTCTTGTTAATACCTATTTGTTATTAGCATTTTTGTATAACATATACAGCTGTTGTCTTAATCGTTTATTTTCTAGACTCATCTATGACCTTTTGGTTTGATGAAAGTACAAATTTTTATACACAAACCAGTGTTTCCTCACATGAACGTTTGTGGTTTAGACTTTAGGTTAGCAATGCTGTTGTGTCAAAGACATGAATCTAGAACAAACAGACAAGGTTGCTGTCCCAGGCTACATATCCTGTGGTGACAACTTGTGGTCCTGTTTTCAGGTGGAACAGTCCAAAGTACTGATAAAGGAGGGGGGCGTCCAGCTCACACTGACCATCGTCGACACACCAGGTTTTGGAGATGCAGTGGACAACAGTAACTGGTGAGTTTAAGTATTTTGGGGGCATTTCAAATAATATATGATGTTTTAAATCTGTTCTCAGTCTTTGCATCTGACTTTGCCTTTCATCTCTCCTTCTCCCCTTTCTTTCAGCTGGCAACCTGTCATTAACTATATCGACAGTAAGTTTGAAGACTTCCTGAATGCTGAATCCCGAGTAAACAGGAGGCAGATGCCTGACAACAGGGTGCACTGCTGTTTGTACTTCATTGCCCCCTCTGGTCATGGGTAGGCACTGCACTCTGTACAAACAAAGCCTGGGATGAATCAACTAGCTTAAAATAGAAACACCACACACATACACACATACACATAGATGTCCTGATTTACACATTTTGCACTTTGTTCAGGAGTGGGATGATGTTGGAATTTTGTGCATGAATCCCGTACGACTGTGGTACAATGAAAGCATCAGAACATCAGACTGTGCATTGATTTAAATGCATTAGTGAGTGAAATGGAGAGATGGAGGACATATGAGCACAGATGGAGATGCGTACTACCCACACCCAGATCCAAAAGCCTTACATAATGCCTACTAAACTGGGCTTGACGCATGACGTTTATTTTTGAAAAGTTTTGAAAATGATTAGGCTTATTTGGCTCAATTTCCCTAAAGATTAATAATTTTTTATGTCAGAAATGAGATTTGTACCACTGAGTTTTAGTGCCACGTAAAAAAAAAAAAAAATCTAAGATTACAAGATTAAAGTCGTATTCGCCTCAGTTTAAGCGGCATGTGAGTCAGTCATCTTTCCGATTGCAATGAGACTTTCGTTTCATTAAATTAGGCTTTTTTTTTTCATTTTTTCTGATGTTCTTTCACATTTATATTGTGCTATAAAGGAAAAACACCTTTATAAATTGTATTTTATTATAAAACTAAACAAATTTGAAAGCTGAGCTTTGTTATATTAAAAGCAACAAAGCATCAAATTATTGTGATTACTGGGTGGCTGGCATGCTACAAATAATGAATGGAAGACTATTATTTATAAATTGTTTACTGTATTATTCCGTAAATAAAACCGCTTCTGAATAGTCGCCTACATACCTCAGAAAAGACAACAATATATAATTTGTTAACGAGTTGTTTGTATTTCACTATAAATCTGAACGATTTTGAAAGCTGAGACTTTGTTTTATATGAGCAGGCTGTACTCTCAAAATATTTTAAATAAATTTCGACTTTATTCTCAGAACATTTAGATTTTATTTTCAAAACTTTTCGACCTTATTCTGGAAACATTTAGACTTTATTCTCAAAATTTTGACTTTATTCTCATAATTTCGCCTTTATTCTCAAGACATTTAACTTTTATTCTCGATACATTTCAATTTCATTCTTAAAATATTTATATTTTATTCTGGAAACATTTAGACTTTATTCTCAAAACATTTCGACTTTATTCTTGTAATTTCTACTTTATTCTCAAAACATTCAAATTTTATTCTCAACATTTCGATTATATTCTTAAAACATTTCAACTTTATTCTTGAAACATTTTGACTTTATTCTCATAATTATGACTATTCTCAAAACATGTTGACTTTATTCTCTAAACATTTTGACTTTATCCTTGAAACATTTTGACTATTCTCGTAATTATGACTATTCTCAAAACATGTCGACCTTATTCTCGAAACATTTCTATTTATTCTTGAAACATTTCAACTTTCTTGAAACATTTCTACTTTATTCACATAATTTCGACATTCTTGAAACATTTTGACTTTATTTTTGTAATTTTGACATTATTCTCAATATATTTTATCTTTATTCTCAAAATATTAAGTCTTTAATGTAATTTTAGATTTTTAAAAAATTTTTAACGTGGCACTAAAATGCCATCGTAGATTTGTGATGTGTTTTATATTTTATTATATTTGTTTTGGTAAAATTTTATTGCAAGATGTCGGCGCCGATAGCCTTGTGGGCAGTGTGCCTTTGTTCCTGTCCTGTATGATCTGTCCTATCACATTTAAAGGCAAAAAGGCCAAAAATAAAATCTTTTTCGTTTTCATTTTTATTACTCACCCTCATGTCATTCCAAGCCTGTAAGACCTTCGTTCATCTTTGGAAAGCAAATTAAGATATTTCTGATGAAATCCGAGAGGTTTCTGATGCTGCATAGACAGTAATGCAACTGACACGTTGAAGGCCCAAAAAGGTAGTAAGGGTCGTATGCAGTAGTATGCAATAGTAGTATGCAAGGTCAGCAAGCTCTTGGATTTCATCCAAAATATCTTAATTTGTGTTCGGAGGATGAATGAAGGGTGAGTAATTAATGACAGAATTTTCATTTTTGGGTGAACTATACTTTAAGGTGTGGGAAAATCCTTTATAACAAACTCTGTGGTGCTTTATAGTTCATGGGTATGCTAACTTCTATATTTACATTCAGTATAGTGCGACCCCCACAGCGTGCCCTTTTTGAGACGCCACCATGAAGCAACATTCATATTTCTGTGACCTTTGTGTTGCATCTTCAGTCTTGACATTCCTGAAATGTATAAACAGCCCCTCAGCTGGCCCCCAAAGCCACAAAAACACACACACAAACCCTGCTCAGTGTAAGAACAGCCTCTTTGTCTGGAATCCCGAACGAAAGTGATGCAAAGAGAGACAGAGTGAAGCCCTCATTCCCTCCATGACATAATTTTTCTGGTTTGGAAGGAAACGATGAGAAAACGTTCAGTGCTGTGTGGTGGCGGCTCTGTGCTGACAGTGGCCCCTCTGCTCTGGTCTGTTTATTCATGCCCATTTCTGGTGCCTGACTTGTTTCAGTTCTATTGCATCACTTCAAAGGATACAGATGATTTTTGTGTTTGGTTTATGTGTAAGCTTTGCAGATTTTTCTGATGTTTTACTTAATCTTAATCTTACTGTTACTGTCACTGTTGATTATATTTATTATTATTCATGTAGAAAACTATGTGGAAACATGCCTTTTATTGTTTTATTTTTTCCCCCGTTGTTCCATGTAATTGTAGTGGTTTCTATACTTTTAATTGTAAGACTTTTCAGGAGTATTCACTCAGTTGTAAAATTATTTCCTTAATGCATTATACTATGGTATATTGTATTATATCATAAACTACTCTGTACTATTCTATACTATATTCTATATGCTGTGCATAGAAGGGTATCTAACTATCTATCTGTCTGTCATTCTTTCTATCGTTCTATCGCTCTATAGTTCTATCAATCTATTGTTCTATCACTATCGCTCTCAATTGTTCTATCATTTTATATCACTCTATCACTCTGTCTGTCTTTCTATCTATCTATCTATCTATCTATCTATCTATCTATCAATTGCTCTCATTCTATCGCTCTGTTGTTCTGTCTTTCTATCTATCATCTATCATTCTATTGTTCGTTCTTTCGTTCGTTCTATCGCTCTATCAATTGCTCTATCGTTCTATCTATCGCTCTATCATATTACCACTATCGTTCTATAGTTTTATCGCTCTATTTTGCTATCACTCTATCACTCTATCTATCTATCTATCTATCTATCTATCATCAATTGCTCTATCATTCTATCTATTGCTCTATCTTTCTATCTATCTATCTATCTATATCTTTTTATAGTTCTATCGTTCATTCTATCTATCGCTTAATCACTCTATCGTTCTATCGCTCTATCTATCTATCGTTCTATTGTTATATGTATTGTTCTGTCTATTGCTCTAATGCTCTATCGTTCTATCATTCTACCGCCATTTTGCTATCACTTTATCTATCTATCTGTCTATCGTTCTATCGTTCTGTCTATCTATCGCTCTCTAACGCTCTATTGTTTTATCATTCTATCTATTGCTCTATCTTTTTATCATTCTATCATTCTGTCTATCATTCTATCGTTCTGTCTATCGCTCTATCTAATGCTCTTTCATTCTATCTATCGTTCTATCTTGCAATTGCTCCATCTCTATCTATCTATCTATCTATCTATCTATCTATCTATCTATCTATCTTTTAATCGTTCTACCGTTCCATTTATCTATCTCTCTGTCTGTCTATCTGTCTTTCTATCGTTCTATCATTCTATCTATCTGTCGTTCTATCTGTTGTTCTGTCTGTTATTCTATCATTCTATTGTTCTATCTGTCTATCCTTCTATCCGTCCGTCTGTCCATTGCCATTTTGTACTGCACTGTATGTACTGTACCTTGTTATATATTAATTTATTTAGTAATCTATTACTAGTAATGTATTAGCACCACAAGCTCACAAGTTAAGTGTAAACGGCTAGACATAATTCACTTATATCCTGAATCTTTTTTCAGACTGAAGCCTCTTGATATCGAGTTCATGAAGCGTCTTCATGACAAAGTCAATGTCATCCCGCTCATCGCCAAGGCCGATACACTCACGCCAGAGGAGTGCCAGCTTTTCAAGAAACAGGTGTGTGTTAACGTGTGCTTTTACATTTTACAGGTGATGATTTACATATTACAATTTTCCTTAACTATACTAATATTCTCCTACATTTAGATTATGAAGGAGATCCAGGAGCATAAAATAAAAATCTATGAGTTTCCCGACACAGAGGACGATGAGGACAGCAAACTGATCCGAAAGATAAAGGTAAAGTCAGTCCATTTGTTTAATACAAGCATTTTTTTTTTTTTTACATCAAATGTAAATTTATGTCCTAGTCACATATTCTTGATTAAATAAACATTTACTTACACTTTCATAAAAAGAAAACTGTTTTGTATTTTTAAATTAACAGTGTACAGTCTTATTATAAAGCATTTCATAAATGTTATAATTTGAAGTTGACAACAGGAAAAAATAAATAAATAAATGTTTTTGTCTTTAAAGTCTGTAACTGTCCCAACAGCATCCACAGAGTTGTTTGTGTCTCAAGGTTAGCTTGAGGTTATTATTGACAACATTTAAACTGCTACAGAACCAATTTAGTTGACTGACTCGCTTGCGGCTCTGAAGTTCAATGGGAATCTACGTCAGACCCCCTGTGTCAGTTCTCTTTTTCTGTGTGTGGTCGATACAGGCTCACTTTAATTAACTGTGGTTCGTGCCAACAGGAGAAGATGCCTCTGGCCGTGGTCGGTAGCAACGTGGTGATCGAAGTAAATGGCAGGAAGGTCAGAGGGCGTCAGTACCCCTGGGGTGTGGCAGAAGGTACGCTCTGTATCAGCATGACCCAAATGAGGACTGTACCATTTTTAAAGAGAGCAGGGGTGTTCCAGTGCGTGTGAAACAAGTGCATGGGCTTGCTGGACAATTTTTCTCTCAGGTCGAATGTCCAACCTGAGGGATTCTGGAAAAGGGAGGGCAACGAGGTGTAAGGTTATCTAGAGAGAAAGACTGTCACCCCCCTTTTTTTTTTTCATCATAGGCCACAAATGACTTGCTGTTGTGGTTTTACTTTCCCCACATTTCTTTCTTTACAAAGCTCTCCTCCCTGAAAACTTTTTCATTTGGAATTGTTGTTGTGTGGTGAGCGAGTGTGTCTTTTTCCCTTGGTTGTTTACGTGTCATTCTTTCTTTTCTCTTTTTTTCTTTCTGTCTGCTCTTTTCCATGACTGACAGAGGGCATTATTGGTAAACAAAACCATTTTTCATTTATACGCTCTTCGTTAAGG
>VONZ01001339.1:0-27500 GCA_012976165.1 Labeo catla | reverse complement strand
GCTCTGTGCAGGTTAGACTTGCAGAAGACTTCATCCTTTAACCATCTTTCAGAAATCAGTGTCTCTGGTCCTTTTCCAGAATATCATGTGATTACAACGTTTGATCATACATACCTGTGTATGATCACATAACAGCGGTCTGACTGCTAACCTGCTGTTTATTTTTATGACTGTTTAACCTTTTGACATTCAGTTTTGATGTCTAATTACTAAATTGTGTTTAATTGACAACCACCTGACTTTTGTCTTTTTTTTCATGTGTCTGATATCGTTTTATTGTTACCTGATTAATTTTGTGTTCGATGTCTGATCCTGTTTGCTTTTAAATGTATAATTTGTCACTGTTTTATGTTTTTAAATGTTTTTTAATAATTTGGGATGCACTGATATTAAAATTCTATCTGATATGATAAGCCCATAAATTATTTTTGTATTATTTTCTTTAAATAAATTAAGAATACAGAAAGCATAACTGTATAAAGTGAATGTAGGCATTACAGCATTATAATACAAATTATTTTTGTGTATGACTGATTATTAATAATTGGTTAGTAGTAGAATTCTATACTATTTTGTCTAAATAAATTAATAAGTATTTAAACTAAAATAAATAGCTTAAAATTCTATAAGTAAAATATACATCATAACATTATATTGTACAGTATGAGTTTTGAGATTTACTATAGATGCAAAAGTTATCTAAATGTAAAAATCGAGGGAAATGAGCATGCAAAATAAAATTTTTAATATTGATACCTGATAAGGTATTGATATATCATGCATCCCTGTTAAAAATTGTTTTTGACTGCATCTTTAATCAGAATAGAGGTCCAATCTCATATTAAGTGTCTATCATAACTGCATACATCCATAAATATAATGCATTTTCATGTCAGATTTTATTGTTACATTTAACAGCATTATATGTTGTAGTCCTGAACATGAATATGCAAGCAGTACCTACATTTTTCTTTTTTAAAGGTTAGTTCACCCAAAAATTCTCACCTTTATGTCGTTCCAAAGTAATTAATTACAGAATTTTTATTTTTGGGTGAATTGTCCCTTTAAACAAGTAATTTTAAAGCTTGTATTTTGATATTTTAAGTTAAATTTTAAAAATAAATTTTAGGGATTTTAATATTTTAATGGGTTTGAAAGTCATTGTGACATTATAAAGCTAAAATATCTATTCTTCCTGTTTCAGTGGAGAACGGTGAGCACTGCGACTTCACGGTCCTGAGGAATATGCTCATTAGGTGAGAAACAATGCAAAAACAATGTGTTACATGAGAACACTGTGAATTAACACTGTGTCCTGACCAGGTACGACCTGACAGTCATTCTGATATACTGTATTGGAGTTCAGTGTTTAACCTGTCATCAAACAATCCGTTCTAGGACTCACATGCAGGACCTGAAGGACGTGACTAATAATGTTCACTATGAAAACTACCGGAGTAAGAAACTAGCAGCCGTCACCTGCAACGGGGTCGATGCCACCAAGAACAAGGGCCAGCTTACAAAGTACAAGCACATTTCTGTTTTTAGCTAAACATCCCAAACAATTTTGAATGTGTTATTGACAGCCTGGATCACCCTTTCCTGGGATCACACCTGCATTTCACATCAGAATTGCGAGAAGAAAAGTCAGAAGTCTCAGTTCTGAGAAAAACAGTGAGAATAGCAAGACATAAACTCGCATTTGCAAGAAATGTCAGAATTGTGAGTTTATCTCAATTCTGAGAAAAAAGTCAGAATTGTGAGTAATGTCAGAATTGCAAGTATATATATCACAAAAATTGTGAGGAAAAAAGTCAGAATTGTATGTTTATAAAAGATCAAAAATGCAAGTTTATATCATAATTCTGAGAAAAAAGACAGAATTGCAAGAAAAGAATTGCAAGAAAAGTCAGAATTGCAAGAAGTGTCAGAATTGTGAGTTTTTATCTCCTAATTCTGAGAAAAAAAAATCAAAATTGCTAGGAAAATAAGTAAGAATAGCAAGTTTATATATCAATTCAGAGAAAAAAAAGTCTGAATTGCGAGGAAAAATTCAGAATTGCAAGTTTATATCTCACTTCTGAGGAAGAAAGTCAGAATTGCAAGATATAAACTTGCATTTGCAAGAAAAGTCAGAATTGCGAGATATAAACTAGTGTTTATTCGGAAAAAACTCAGAATTGCGAGATATAAACTAGTGTTTATTAGGAAAAAACGCAAGTTTATATGAATTCTGAAAAAAAAAAGTCTGAATTGCGAGAAAAAACTAATAATTGTCAGCGGCAATAGCCTCGTGGGCAGTGCGTCAACATGCGGGCATCCCGTGTTCGAATCCCGGCTTGCGGACCTTTCGCAATCCTGTCCCCCCTCTCTCTCTCCCACTTCATTTCCTGTCTCACTACTGTCCTATAAATAAAAGGCAAAAACGCCAAAAATAAATCTTGAAAAAATAAAAAATAAAAAAACCTCAGAACTGCAAATTTATATCTCAGTTCTGAGCAAAAAAGTCAAAATTGCAAGAAAAAATAATTGTGAGTTTAAAAATCAGTATTGCGTGATATAAATTCACAGTTCTGAAAAAAAAACAAAAAAACACGAATGCGAATTTCTCGCATATGCGAGAAAAAAAAGTCAGAATTTTTCATATCTCGCAGTTCTGACTCCCATTCCGACAGCACCCATTCACTGCAGAGAATCCATTGGTGAGCAAGTGATTTAATGCTACCTTTCTCCAAATCTGTTACAACTGTTACAATGTCACTCTTGTAGGAGTCCCCTGGCCCAGATGGAGGAGGAGAGGAGGGAGCATGTGATGAAGATGAAGAAGATGGAGACAGAGATGGAGCAGGTCTTTGAGATGAAGGTCAAAGAAAAGAAGCAAAAACTGAAGGACTCCGAGGCAGAGGTGTGTATATGAGAATGCTTGTTTAGTTTCTAGTTCTAATTAAAATGAGGTTGTTGTTTTTTCTGCTGCACTCCATACTTGTCATGGCTATCATCACAAATACTTAACTGAAAAACCTTGGGCATCTTTGGTGCAGCTGGAGCGGCGTCATGAACAGATGAAGAAGAATCTCGAAGCTCAGTATAAAGAGCTTGAGGAGAAGAGGCGCCAGTTTGAGGAAGAAAAAGCCAACTGGGAGACTCAGCAACGCATCCTGGAGCAGCAGAAACTTGATGCATCAAAGTAAGACTCTCGCTGTTCTCTCATCTCAATTCCTCAGTGTTTTTCTCTTAAAATAGACTTTCTGTAACTCTCTGCATTATTCAGTCCCTAAATAATGCAGTTAGCAAAAACTTTTTTTTATATTTTAATAAATACAGAAACGCACTCATGCATAGAAGTAGATTTAAGCAGGCTGACTGTCCCATTTGCCTCTTACATCCAACGATCTGGACCACATTAAAAGTCTGGATTCAGACTTAAATTTTAAAGGGATAGTTCAACCAAAAATTAAAATTCTGTCAGTAATTACTCACCCTCATGTTACAAACTTGTATTACCTTTGTTCATCTTCAGAACACAAATTATGATATCTTTAATGAAATCAAAAGAGCTTTCTGACCCTCCATAGACAACAACGCAACTGACACCTTTAAGGCCCAGAAAGGTAGTAACGACATCGTTACAATAGTCCATGTGACATCAGTTATTCAACCGTAATGTTATGAAGTCTTGAGAATACTTTTCATAATATTACGATTAAACCACTGTCACATGGACTATTTTAACAATGTCCTTACTACCTTTCTGAAGATGAATGTCTTACAGGTTTGGAACGACTTGAGGGAGAGTAATTATTGATAGAATCTTCCTTTTTGTGTGAACGATCCATTTAACCTAAAATAAAGTATTAGCATTTTTAAAAAATGTAATACAAAATAATGTCGTTAATTTAGTGTATATAAAATGAATTAATTTCTTTTCATTAATTTTTAAATTAATATTTTAAATTAAAATTAAATTAAATTTGTAATTATAAGCCCTGTGAGAGAACTTTGTTTCATTCAGTTAACTCTTTTGAGGAAATTTTTAGGTTGAGCTAAATTCAGTTTTAGAGTTTTTAGCAAAAATAAATTGTAAAAACCTGATATAATTTAGCCACAAATTTTTGTCGGCATGAAAATAGCCACAGAAACTGGCATGGTGTTAAACACAAACAAACAATTTAATAAATTCTCTAACAAATATTCAAGATATTCTGCATTTTGTGGTTTATGTCTTTTCTAAACTTAATTTCAGTGATTATTTTTCAGTTTATATGTTAAACATGGACTACCATTCAAAAGTTTGTGGTCTGTAAGTTTTCTTGTTAGGATTTTTGATGGAAATTTCAAAATTACAGAAATTATTTAAAATATATATTTTTATAACATTATAAATGTCTTTACTGTCACAGTAAATTCGCATTTGTGAGAACAAAGTCAAAATTGCAAGTTTATATCACGATTCTGAGAAAAAGTCAGAATTGCGAGATATAAGCTTGCATTTGTGAGAAAATATCAGAATTGCAAATTTATCACAATTCTGAGAGATGCAAATGCAAGTTTATATCTCGCAATTCTGACTTTTTTTCCTCCTAATTCTGACTTTTTTCTCAGGATTGTGAGAGAAACTTGCAATTCTGACTTTTTTCTTCCAATTCTGACTTTTTCCTACAAATGCAAGCTTATATCTCGCAATTCTGACTTTTTTCTCGGAATCGTGATATAAACTTGCATTTGTGAGAAAAAAGTCAGAATTAGGAGAAAAAGAAAAAGTCAGAATTGCAGATCAAGATCAATTAGTATTAAAAAATTAAAATAAAAATACCAGTAATGGAAAAATATTAATAATTACATTTCAATAACTGTGACTAACAATTTACTGTTTTAATCCGTTTCTTCACCTATGTTTTTTGTCTTTGTGTTTTTCAGGACAATGGAAAAGAACAAGAAAAAAGGAAAAATCTTTTAAAAAGGCTTCATTCCTCTTAAAACCAGAAACTCGTTGCATCTCTTTTGATGCTGTAATGTTTTATGACCCCATAAGAAACACATGCAGGAGTGCTACGGTACAGTTTACTGCACATTTCATGCAACAGGAATAATAGGAATGAAAATGTAAGATATTTTTATAGTCACATCCACACACAACTTTATCGCCCTCTTCTGGTTGACTATAATATTACACCACATGTCCAGTGTGTCAAGTGCATGTTTGTAATAATTTCTGACAGAACAGGCAGACGTTTTCAGCTCTGCTGACCACATTCACAAAACTTAGTGTTAAGAAGGTCTCGTGGCAGGTTTGGAAGCAAGTGCGGATGGATGGAAGCAAGTTCATCGAATTTAATACAGAGCTGAGCATGTATGTGTTGAAAAGCAAAGCTATGGATAGATGGTTTATGGTCTGCTAGTGTGTGTGACTTGTGTGTTTCTTTGGGGTCATAAACATACGAAGACTTGTTTTAACATTATGCTACATTACGCTAAATTATGACAATAACAGTTTTCCATGTTTTTAAACCCATTTGCTGGCTGTGTACGTCGATAATTGTGTCCCTACCATAGATGGTGTTATACAAAATGGCATGATTGTCAACATTAATAACAATAGTCATTTTTTGATATGGATGAATATAAAAGAATTACAATAATATTATAGGATGTTGCTCGAACATTCTGCCTTAAAATTGCAGACTGTTTCGGCATTTGTCTGCTCATGTTTTATTTTCTTTTTTATTGTGAACCGATTATGTCCCTCGGTCTATCCTAAACTGATCTGAGACCAGTTTGGTTTATTTTAATAGATTTTTTTTAGTTGTTAGGGCTGGTCCTAGATCAGGGCTTGGTGGTCCATTTTAACCTGAGTGAGTTCAGTCTATCTAAACTGATGTTGTTGTAGCCATACTTACCCAAAGTTCCCTTTATAATAAACTCACTTTACATTCCAAATGGAAATGAGAATGAAATCGCTCTTTTGTTTCTGTTGGATAGTTTAGATTTCTAACACACAGGCTCCGGGTCTAACACATGCCAAACAGCATATAGACAGAGACGTGCACAAAACTCTCAATGCAAAGGGCAATAAAGAGTCCCTGTATGCCTCATGTGATCACACACTATTATATATTTTGCAGGTTTGTCATTATGCAAGTTTGAAAACACTCCGTTCTTCCTGTCGTGGATTGCTAAACCACACAGATGCTCTGAAGTACATGTTTAGTTTTAAGGTTTTTAGTATAACAGTATTCTGGGAAAAAGAAAAAAAACTTTCTTTTTAACCATTCTACAGCTTCTTTTTTAACAGTAGACCTGAACATGGCTCTAGACATGTTTGTTTTCTTATTATTTTTTGTATATGTATACAGTTTTCAATTTCCGATCTTCTGTTTCATCTGTTATTCTTTCTGCCTAACTGTACAATATTAAATATGAGATGTTATGCTGATAATGGTCAAGTTGTCTTTTCTTATCTTATCAATTATGAAACCATTTCGAGGCACAAGGTAATCTCTTTGCATTTTAATATTTTTTTTGAGCACTGATTTAGTTCAATTTCTGCTGAATGAGAACAGTTTTAATATTTAGAGTTTTTATTGGCCTAATATCTTTCTGTTTTGAAGAGGAGATCAAACATAAGCCTCATCTGGTATGTATTAAAAAAGTTAGTATGATAACTGAGAGGAATTTTATAGCTGAGAAGGAGAATAACAACTTGCTGTAAACAGTTTGCACTACAAGCCAGTGTGTTTGTAATTAGGATAATATACATTGAAATAATATGGTAAGACACATCAATTTGCAGTATCAAGCAGCAAAACAAGCCATTTTGTATACAGCTGAAATAGCTGGATGCAATGAGACTGGAAGCCAGACCCATACAATTTACTAATAGCTGCACCCACTCTTACAAGGTGGATAGCAGTGTTGCTAAGCAGTTTCCCCTGGAATTGGGCTACTTTAACACTGTCCACGGTTTGAATCAACCCCAATAACGTTCTATTTAGTCCCTGGAATGCGAAATGTATCAGGGAAACCCCGCCAAAAAACGTGTATTGTACCCCCGGAATGAGACTGGCCTAGTTTTGAGTAGTAATTCGGCGGGTTTTGTTGCGAAAACCTGGCAAGCCTGCTGGATAGGCTATTTTTCTGTCATGTTTTAAACGGCGTTTTAAAATGAAAATGATCCTTGTGTACACTGGCATTTTCACTGCATTTCAGAAACAATATCTCTCTACACTACACAAACGAAAACGCACGTCACATGTTTTCAAGGGTCTAAAACGCAGGAGTATTGTTAACGACAGGCGTAACAGCAGAGATGGGAAGCAACTAAGTACAAATACTTCGTTACTGTACTTAAGTAGATTTTTCTGGTATCAGTAATTCACTGTTTTTCTGACTACTTCTTTCTTTTACTCCTTACATTTTTACACACATATCTGTACTTTCTACTTCTTACATTTTCAAAACAGGCTCGTTACTTTACTTTCAATCTGCATTCTGTGGATCACCATTAGATAACAAATCTCTACATCATGAATCGGTTGGTCTGTACTGGTAACACGATTCGGTTCGCGCATGCTCCGCGTTTCCGCCAAACGGATTGTATCAGAGTAATCAATGCGAGTGACTCGAGAATGGAGTGAATCAGAGAGGCAAAACTACTGACCTGTTCAGGACTTCAAGTGCAGGTTAGTTTTATCTGTAAATAGGCTACTGTAGTTTTGTCTTTGTTTACTTGGTTAAGTGCTAGCAACTCTTAGCAGTATCCAGAGGATTAATAGTGGCTAGGCCCACTGTAAACTAAACTAAATTAGTTACTATCATCACTCAAAATACTGCATGCTAAAGGACATCATTATTATCTACTGTAAAGTTACAGTAGTAATTTAGCAAACAAATGTTATAAGACATCGTTTTATAATACCTTTAGCGGGAGCTAGGGCGTATAACAACACGACCTTTACGACAATTAAAACTAAAAACCATAGTTGCTATAGTTAAACTTTGGTAACCACAAATTAACCATGGTTTTGCTACACTAACCAAAGACTAACCATGAAATTTGCAGTAAAATTATGGTTGTAAATTAATCCGCCAAAAAACATGGTTAATTTTGGTAAGAGAAAAATATGACTTATGATAATGTAATAACATGTTCAGTATTAGAACTTTTTCTTTAAATATATTGCCATGATGTAATTATTATTGAACTAATTTTGACATGTAGACAATTTAGAAAATACAGTTTTATTAAATCTATAGTATTTTTAAGATAATACAACAATTTTGTCCCAGTCCTGCCCTGTTCTACATAGTGGTTCTTCAGCCTTGATACATTCATTAGCTAACACAATTTTAAATACAAGTTATTTTGTATTAATGTGTCGATATGATGTGAGGTCCAGTTACCAGCATGACACTAAAACAGGCAGTAGTAGTGGGTACTTTTTATTTAAGTACATGTCAGAGCTCATACTTCTTTACTTTAACTTGAATAAAAAAGTGTAGTCCGTACTTCTACTTTTACCAGATTATTTTTAAACATGAGTATCTGTACTTCTACTACTTAAGGTGAAGGATGTGTGTACTTTTGCCATGTCTGCATAACAGTAGCAAAGATTATGTTTTAAAACGAAAATGCGTAAATGTAGCCCTCTCAGTGCCAGTGTCCTCGTGGTTAGCATGCCAACATGTAGCACCGTTGCGCTGCGGGTGTCCTGAGTTTGAATCCTGGTTCGTGTACCTTTCCCAATCCCAAATATCTTTTAAAATATTTTGGAGTTAAATAAAAGGCAATTAAAATGAAACACAATCTGGTCCAATACTGTTTTTGAGGTGTTTAAATGTGCATTTTATTGCATCTTACTACTTTATATTCGACAAATGAACAACAAAAACAATTATTTTTCTTCAGAAAACAGCAGAACAGTATTTGAAAGCTCTTAATTGGTTCTTTGTAGCTCTTAAAATGTCTTATCAAGAACCATATTTTGGAGAACAGAACTTACAAAAATGTGAATGGATTTACATTCATTTCACTTCTTCTGTGTTGGGGGTCGGTTCCTTTTTCTTTTTGCAGGGTTGTTGGTGGTGTTCATTTGCTGACAGGGGCATTGGCAGAGGGCTGGGAGGTTGGGTTGCTCACTAGACACTAGGTGATTGAATGGTTACCAGTCCTATCACATTGTCTCTGTCAATGTGGTGAAAGAACAAATATGTGTTCAGAAATGAAACGGTTCTGAACAACAAAACGTATTGTTTATGTTTTCAGTGATAAAGCTCACGTTTCTCGATTTCTCTAAGCCTCATCTACTTTCATGCAAAATTTGCCTGATGTTGAAATGCTGAAGAAAAAATTCACATTTAATATGTTTGTTTGAATTTCTGTGACAAAATATGCTACATAATAATGTGTGGGATTTAAAAAAAAATAAGAAATTGTAACAAAACCTTTCAGAGATTTGGAAAAGCTTGAGCTGTTGGTAAGATAAAACAACAGCATTGCTCTTAAGAAAACAACTGAATTTTCACTAAATATGAATGATTTCTCTACACAACAACTGTATCCTTGTTTTAAATTGTGTACGCCTTTATAAATATGTAAATAACTAATTTAAACTACAAGAAAACCTACTTTGGGTCTTAGAAGTCCAGACCATCAGCAGGACCAGTTCAAATACTCAAACACAAGATGTTCTCATGGTTTCTGAAGTTGAACTGCAGGCTTGATGATGAGTTTTCGGAGAGTCTGAGTGAATTATAATTTGCTTCACACTTTAAATATTTTCCTAACCTGAGACCTAGAAACTTAGATCTGAGGTTTAATAAGCAAGCACCCACCTCTACTGAGTGTCCAGAACCTATAAACAAATCTTCTGGTTTAATGTAGTATGTTGTTTTAATATTTTCAGACAAAAATCATTACAAAGATGCCATTTTATATCTAAGCTGATACTGTGATACATATACACACAGTCAAAAAATTTGAACAGTAGGATTTTTTATGATTTTTTTAAGTCTCTTCTGCTTACAAAACCTGCATTTATTTGATTAAAATATTAAAATATTTTTAACTGCTTTCTATTTGAATATATATTAAGATGTTATTTATTCCTGGCGTCAAAGCTAAATTTTCAGCATCATTATTCCAGTTTTCAGTGTAACAAGGTTCAGAAATCATTCTAATATGCTGATTTGCTGTTAAAGAAACATTTATTATTATTATTATTATTATTATTATTATCAATATTTAACACAGTTGAATACTTTTTTCCAGGATTCTTTAGAAAGATCCAGAAAGGTCAGCATTTATCTAAAATAAAAAGCTTTTGAAACATTTACTTCTTCTGAAAGTTCTTCTGAACTTTTTACTCTTCAAAGAAACCTGAAAAAACTCTACTCGACTCTTTTCAACATACTAATAATAATAAATGTTTTCGAACACCAAATCAGAATATTAGAATGATTTCTGAAGGATCATGTAAGTAATGATGAAGTAATGATGCTAAAAATTCAACTTTGAAATCACAGGAATAAATTACATTTTTAAAATATATTAAAATAGAAAACAGTTATTTTAAATAGTAAAAATATTTCAAAATTTTACTGGTTCTGCTGTATTTTGGATCAATTAAATGCAGGCTTGATGAGAAAAAGAGACTTCTTTAAAAAACATGAAAAATATTACCTATATGCCTTATGTAATCAGAAACTATATATTTTATATTCTGTTTCTTTATTTGCATATTTATATGTTAATTTCAGATTCACATTATTTTCAGATTCAGATTTTTATGTTATCTTTGTCTGTTGTTTGTTCTGCCAAACTCTAAATGATTAAACATGAGATGTTCTGCTGATGAGAGTTATATACTTTCTTTTCCACTATTTATGCTACTTTAATAGACCTACATGAATATGCACATGAACACAGTCTAAGTGCATTTTAATATTTATTTGCATAGATTGAGTGCTAAATGAAGACAGTTTAAGATTCAGTTGCTTGCAATATTAATCAGGAGATGCAAAAATACATTTATTAAGAAAGGACAGTTGTGTAAAGAGTGCCAATATTATTTTGTGCAGATGTACTCCAGTTCTTTTTTTATCCAAGGCTCATCTGGTTTCACACAAAATTTTAAATCCTTTTGTGTTGTATCCCTGAGGGGAGAAAATTCACATTTTTACATTCACATTTTACATTTATTGGTTTTATATGTCTACAATTAAAAGGAGCATATGGCAGTTTTTCTAAATAATATATTTTAGAGTAAAAAACTTGCACAATGCCTGCAAATTTTTTGTGGCTGGAATTTTAAAGACGATAAAATTGAAGCAGCACATCTCAACAACTGCAACTGCAACTGCAGCATAGCTCTTTGTGAGATAAAATATATTATTAAAATTTCTATATGGTTTCCTAAAATTGACTATATCCAACCTTGTATAAAATATGTTAAATATTAATATGTGTCATTATTCATTCACATAGAAACATATCACTGAACAGAACTTACATCCTTGAAGATTTAAGGTAAAGCTGGGCTTTGGGAGGTGGGTTTCCTTGAGCTGGGGGGTGGATGTCCGTGGGCCTGGTGGTGGGTGTCCTTGGGCTGGGTGGTGTGTGTCCTTGGGTCAGGAGGTGGAGTGTCCTCGGCTGGATAATGGGTGTCCTTGAACTGGGTGGTGGGTGTCCGGTGGGAGGTGGGTGTCCTTGGGCTGGGTGGTGGGTGTCCTTGGGCTGGGAGATGAGTGTCCCTAGGGCCTGGTGGTGGGTGTCCTCGGCCGGTGGTGGAGTGTCCTTGGGCGGAGTGGTGGGTGTCCATGGGCTGGGAGATGGGTGTCCCTCGACCCAGGTGGTGGGTGTCCCTCGGGCGGGTGGTGGGTTTCCTCGGGCAGGAGGTGGGGTGTCCTCAGGCGGGTTGATGGGTTTCCTTAGGCGGGAGGTGGGTGTCCTTGGGCGGGTTGAGGGTGTTTTTGGCCGGGTGGTGGGTTTCCCTTAGGGGGGAGGTGGGTGTCCTTGGGCGGGTTGAGGGTTTCTCTGGGTGGCAGAGGTGGGGTGTCCCTAGGCTGGGTGGGTGGTTTCCTTGGGCCAGGTGGTGGGTTTCCCTGGGTGGGGAGGTGGGTGTCCCTAGGCTGGGTGGGTGGTTTCCTTGGGCCAGTTGGTGGGTTTCCTTGGGCCGGGTGGTGGGTGTCCTTGGGCCGGATTGTTTCTTGGGCCGGATTGTTTCCTTGGACCTTGGATTGTTTCCTTGGACTGTGAGGTGCTGGACATTCATCTTTGAAATCACAGGAATAAATGACATTTTAAAATATATTCAAATAGAAAACAGTTATTTTAAATAGAAAAAATATTTCAAAATTTAACAGTTTTTGCTGTACTTTGGATCAAATAAATGCAGGCTTGGTGAGCAGAAGAGACTGCTTTAAAAAACATTAAACATTTTTCTGTTCAAAAACTTTTGACTAGTAGTGTATATGTAAATATACTTAAAATAGAATGGCTTCTTTGTAATGATTGTTTTTTTTTTTGTATTTATGTATGTGTGTTTGGGTGTGTGTGTGTAAGTGTGTATTAAATCCTAAGAAAGGGCAACAAAGCGTACCTATATGCCTTATGCCAGTGGTTTTCAAAGCGGTCATGCGAGCACCCCCAACACTACACATTTTCTGTGTCTCCATCATTTATCACACCTGATTCAACTAATCAGCTCATTAGTAGAGACAGCAAGACCTGAAATGGGTGTGTCAGATATGAGAGACCTACAAAATGTGCAGCGTTGGGGGTGCTCACAGGACCGCTTTAAAAAACCACTGCCTTATGCAATCAGGAACAGTGTATTTTGGATCAGTTAAATGCAGGCTTGGTGGGCAAAAGAGACTTCTTTAAAAAACATGAAAAATATTACCTATATGCCTTATGTAATCAGCAACTATATATTTTATTTTCTGTTTCTTTCTTTGCATATTTATGTTAATTTCAGATTCACATTCATTTCAGATTCAGATTTTATGTTATCTTCATCTGTTGTTCATTCGGCCAAACTTCTACATATTTTCCACTGTTTATGCTACTTTAATAGACCTACATGAATAAGCACATGCACACATTAGAATGAGTCTGACACCAGGTAGTCTCAGTGCATTTTAATATTTATTTGCATAGATAAATGAAGGTTTGGTAAATGAAGACACTTTACATTCAGATGCTTGAAATATTAATCAGGAGATGCCAAAATACATTTATTAAGAAAGGACAGTTGTATAAAGCAGTAACAGTATTATTTTGTACTTTTTTCAAGCTGCTCTTGTTTTTTAAGCTCCTTTCTCCCCCCAAGCTGGTCCATCGCTTTCTTTATCCAAGGCTCGTCTGGATTCACACAAAATTCTGAACCTTTCTGTGTCGTAACCCTGAGGGGAGAAAGTTAAAATTTCACATTCACATTTTGCTAGCATTCACAAAATTGATTTTATCATTTGTTACAATTTAACAGGAGCATATGGCAGTTTTTCAAAATAATATATTTTTGGGTTAAATACTTACACAATGCCAACGACAGGGCAATGTGAGTCTTCTGAGCACTAAAAATTTTTGTGGCTGGGATTTGAAAGTCAACAAAATTGAAGCAACAACACGCAGGAACTGCAAGAGCAAGTGCTGTTGGTAAAATGAAAGGTATTGTTAAAATTTCTATATTGGTTCAAACTGACCATATCCAGCCCTGTATAAAAATGTTAAATATATGTTAAAGGGGTCATCGGATGCTAAGTTCACTTTTACATGTTGTTTGAACATTAATGTGTGTTAGTTTATGTACAAATCTACCCTATAATGATAAAAATCCATGCCGTGGTTTTTAATTAATCTGTAAAAACAATATCCCCTTTTTCAAATCGAGCCGTTCTCAGATGCCTGTTGGTATGTCGTCACACCCACAGAGGCTGCTCCCACAATAGTTAATTGACATGAGCTCTTACCTTAGACCAGCTGTCACAGTCCAGTAACTTTCCATGTTCTGATGCCAGAGCAGGGATGTAAGTTAGACAAGAATATCTCCGATTGAGCGATTGAGGTGTTGTGTTGCTGGATGTAATAATGAACATAGTGGTTGCCATTTACTCCTGACATCTGAGCCGCTGAAGATGCAGTGGATTACATTTGTTTGTGAAGGGAATGTGCTTCCCGATCTACATATATCCGTCTATGTTCGCGCGAATCATTCATGATCCAGTTTCACTTACAGCAGATGTGTGTATAAGCGTTTTTTATGAATCTTTGCGATCGCCTTTCCTTATAACGTGGTAGTTAGGAAGTTTAGCGGCTAAATGCGGCTTATGTAAACAAGACCGTCTTTCCACAGAGAGAAGAGAGGGGCGGGGTGAGCAGAACTCATTTGCATTTAAAGGAACAACCCCTTAGAATGAGAGGATTTTTGCAGAGCTGATTTTGGCAAGGTAAAAAGGGTGTTGTTTTACAAAACCATTGAGAATTTTTAATCAAAGTATATTAGAGACTTTTCATTAAGACCCTAAAGAATCATATCAACTTGTGGAAAATGGGCATCCGATGACCCCTTTAAGATATTACTCATTTTTCAAAATAAAGGTCCTTTCTAGGACTTTAGGTTCTGTGAAGAACCATTCTTCTTATCTAACCATATCTGGCTGGTTAATCAGCATACTGGTTTGTTTCTGGGTTCTTACAAGATTTTTCAGTATATGTTTGGTTGCTTACCGAGGATTACAAAGTTCATTGAGGAACATGCAAAGGTTCCACTATGGTACCTGGATGTAAAATTATTTAGTTTCTAATTTGATCCATTTTAATCACTTTAAATTTATGTTCAACTTTATATATTATATACATAATAATTTAGTCTTAAAAGAACTTTAACAGAACTTACGTGCAGCCTCAGAAGTCCAGGTCATCAGCAGGACCAGCCCGAACACCAGACAAAGAGTAGATGCCCTCATGCTTTCTGATCTGAAGCTGATCTTGAAGCTTTAATAATAATGAGTTGTTACAGATGTCTGAGACAATCTGAGTCTGCACCAGTGCTTTCGGGCATGATTCTAGATAGGAACTCATATTTGTGGTTTGATAAGGAAGTGTACTGCAGTGCCCCTCCTTGTCTCCAAAGCCCACATGGAGAAGTGCATTTGCTATACTGGGTTGTGCTTTTTGCGCTGTCAGAAAAAAAGGTACAGTTTTGTCGCTGGGAGGGTACCCTAAGTTAAAAAATTGAAAAGGTACAAATATGTATATTTAAATTACTAATATGTGCCTTTAAGATACCAATGTGTACCGTTTAGGGGTAGATAAAGTACAAAGATGTACCTTTTACATTTGGTACCTTAGGGTACTGCCCCAGCAACAGAACTGTACCTTTTTTTTCTGAGAGTGTGCAAGCAAAGATCTTGACAAGATAAAATTCAGGTGTCACCAGTTTACAGCACATCTTCAGACAGTGCAGTTTTTTGCTGATGCCCATTGCAAGAAATAAATTCATACGTCTTTTAATTTATTTTTACTTTGTGTAACATAATATCTGCATTACTCCTGTACCATCCTTTATGTCAAAAGCACAGAACCATAATTCATCAATTCCAGGTTGCAAATTCACTTTCTACAGTCAGCATTTAGGACAGAGGGAAAACGTACATGCCCACTGACATAGTTTTTCAATATGGAAACATTAAACTAGAATGGAAAGTTGTTGTATAGACCTGTATAATGGAAATACTTTGTAATAATTTCATGCATAATTCATTACTGAAAAGAACACAACAGATCAATAGTTCATGAAAATATGAATGTGCATCATATTTTACAGCCATTACAAATAATGTATTTTGATATATTTATTGTTGTTCAAGTTCAGATAAATACAAATTCAGAAGATAATAATTATTTAGGTAAAATTATAATTATTTTATATAGAATAGTAATATATATTTTACTTATTTAGATGCTTACTTTATTGTACGACACACACACACACACACACACACACATATATATATATATATATGTGTGTGTGTGTGTGTGTGTGTGTGTTAGGGCTGTCAGTTTAACATGTTAATTAATTAGTTATGAAAAAATAATGCGATTATTTTTTTATTTTATTTTTTTAACGCACTGGCCCCATACTCAGACCTGTACGTCATCTTGTATTTCATATAGTTGACTGTTGGCAAATATGATGCAGGGCGACAAATGCAGTAATGCCCTAAATTTCAAGATATTGGTGCAATAAAATGCCCCTATATGTGTTTTGTCTCATATTTATATCACATATCACATATATATGCAAATTTATACACATTCATTCAGATTCATCTCTCACACTCATATAAAACATTGCACAATTATTCAATCATTACTTTATTATTCTATTAGTTATTTTTATTCTCTTTCTATTCTATATTTTCATCTATTAAATAAATAAATAAATTCAGCCATTAAAAATAATGTATTTTGAATGTACAGAATGTCTATTCTAATTTTATTCTATATTTTAATTTAAGTAAAGAAATAGTCAAATAAGTTTATATAAATACAAATTTAGAAAATCATAATCTAACGTCTTTAGACTAGAAATATATATTTTACTTATTTAGATGGTTCTTGTATATATGTATATACATGTACTGTATACACATTCATTCATATACATCTCTCATACTCACATTGCAAAATCATTGAATCATTACTTCATTATTATATTAGTTATTTTAATTTTTATTCTATTTAGCCATTAAAAATAATGTATTTTCAATGTACAGAATGTCTGTCTGTTTAAACAAATAAATCTGGATAAATACAAATTTAAAGAATATTTTTATAGATTTTTAAACATTTATTTTACTTATATTTAGATGATTACTGTATTGCCTAAATACTTAAAGAATTAATTTTTTAATCAAGTTCCCACACAAGTCTTATGTTGTATGTTTTCGTATATGAAAATACCACTATAGTGGTTTAGATAATGCTGTTAAAAAACTATTTGAAACAAAAACATCCTGTTTCTCATGATCAAACATCTATTTTGGTCTGTCACTGATCTGGTGATAGGGTGAGCTTTACTATGTTATCAGTGTTTAGCATTTCATGTGGCATTTCCATGTGAGGTTCAAATTATTTTCTATATCTGTGTATTATCGATGCATTAAATGATTTTTACAGATATGACATAAATATATATATATATATATATATATATAGAAGACCTTTGTGCAGTGTTGGTCTGTTTTTTATTTTATTTATTTTATTATTTTATTTTTTTAAGGATATGTACCCTCATTTTCATGTGGAGTAAATGGCATGCATGCACATACTCTACTACAATGTGTAAATGCATACATATGTATGTCTGTATCAGCTAACAAACTAATGCAGATTTGCTAAAATATTATTACTAGGCCAAGTACTGTGAATGAACCATAAACTGGGCTGATTCAGCAGAACATTAAAACCCTTGAGGAACCACCAGCAGTGTGTGTCATTTTTTATTATTTAGTAAGTGGCATGAGAAACGTTTACTTGCTTTGTAAGTGTAAAGTGTGACTCATTTTGATACGAGGTATGCTTAGTGTTATGTATAATATGATCAAAACCTTATCATTCATTTCAAGCAATTCGCTCATGCATTTTTTACTTTCGACATTGCTCGTAATGATTTTAAAAAGTACATAGTGATGGGTGAAACAGAGCATTTTGAAACTCTGAATCAGTTAAACCATTAGGTCGCAAATGATTTACTATTTCGAAGCGCTCCAAATTCAGATCAGGATTTCGGTGCACTTTCATGAATCCTTTTTTGCAGAGTTTTTTCTTAAACAGTAGAAAACATCAAACCATTAATGCAGTCCAGTTGTAAGAAGAAAAAAGAAAGTGTACACAAATACAAATCCCTTCAAGGAAATTAACAGTGGTTTTGCCATATTAAAAGTATACTGTTTTAGTAGTAATACTTCGCTCCATACTCCGTGCTTGACTTTATTTTTGACATTTTTTATTAGTAGATTTTCAGTTATCCATTTCTTTTTAAGAATTTGAGATGGAATAGATCCATCCATTCCTCTAAGTCCTGTAATTTCATTTTACAGTATCTGTACGAACCCTGTTTATATCATACAGTTCTGAAAAAAAAGTGAGAATTGCGAGTTTATATCTCAGTTCTGAGAAAAAAAGTCAGAATTGTGAGAAAAAGGTCAGAGAATTTAATTTTTTCTCAAATCTGAGATAACTTACAATTCTGACTCTCATTCCGACGGCACCCATTCACTGCAGAGAATCAGACCAAACAGTGATGTGCACAAAACTCTTAACGCAAAGGGCAATAAAGAGTCCCTGTATGCCTCATGTGATCACACACTATTATATATTTTGCAAGTTTGTCATTATGCAAGTTTTAAAATGAAGATGATCCTCATCTACGCTGGCGTTTTAACATTTCAAAAATAATATCTCTCTACACTACACAAATGAAAACGTATTTCACATGTTTTTAAGGGTCTAAAATACAGGAGCAGTGTAAATGATAACAGTAGCAAAGGTTATGTGTTTTAAAACGAAAATGCACTAATGAGAAAGTTTTCAGTTCTGAAACTTACAATGGTCTTTTATATAAGGGAATTTTGATTTCTCACTTCATGACCCGTTTAAAATCAGCATGATAATTCTTTTAAAACATATTTTAGAGTTAAATAAAGGCAATTAAAATGAAACAATCTGGTCCAACACTGTTGTTAAGGTGTTAAAATGTGTATTTTATTGCATCTTAGTACATTAGCAAAACAGTATTAAACATACTCAACAAATAAACAAAAACTCTGTTCCAAATCAGATTTAATTTATAGATACATTCTATATAATGAGGAAACCCATTTATGGCCATTTTACACGCATTTTGCATAAAGAAAAATGGTATATAAAATAATTCCATTACAACATAGTTGAGACTCATCCTTATACATGGTAAAAAACTAAAACGGTATTATAGTATTTGTTTTTTAAAAATTTAAAAAAAACATTTAAAAAAAATCATCAGTCAAAACTTGAACAGTAAAATTTGTGAAAAAAGAATTTTAAGTCTCTTCTGCTCACCAAGCCTGCATTTATTTGGTAAATTAAAGCAAAACAGTGGAATTTTGAAATTGTTTTTTTTTTTACCATTTAAAATAACTGTTTTCTATTTGAATATATTTTAAAATGTAACTTATTCCTGGCATCAAAGCTACATTTTCAGCATCATTATTCCAGTTTTCAGTGTAACATGATTCTTCAGAAATCATTCTAATACGCTGTTCATGAAACATTTATTATTATTATTATTATTATTTATCAATATTCAAAACAGTTGGGTATTATATATATATATATATATATATATATATATAAAATTATTTATTATTATTATTATTATTATTATTATAAATTATAGGGGGGTTTACAGAAATATACTTTTATTTAGCAAGGATGCTTTAAATTAATCAAAAGTGATGATAAAGACATTTATAATGTTACAAAAATGTACAGCTATTTCAGATAAATGCTGTTCTATAAAAAAAATCAGCTTTGAAATCAGAGGAATAAATTACATTTTTAAAGATATTCAAATAGGAAACAGTTCTTTTAAATAGTACAATTATTGCAAAATTGTACTGTTTCTGTTGTATTTTGGATCAAATAAATGCAGGCTTGGTGAACAAAAGAGACTCCTTTAAAAAACTTTAATCTTACTGTTCAAAAACTTTTGGCTAGTAGTGTACATATACGTATACATATACATAAAACAGAATGTTATCTAAATGAAAATAGTTTAATATTCAGTTGCTTGAAATATTAATCAGGAGAAATACATTTATTAAGAAAGGACAGTTGTGTAAAGCAGTAAAAGTATCAGTTTGTACTTTTTTCAAGCTGATTTTTTTTTCTTAAAGCTTTCGTTCTCCTTCAGGTTGCTGCATCATATAAGCCTCGTCTGGTTTCACACAAAATTTTAAACTTTTCTGTGTCATAACCCTAAGTGGAGAAAGTTCAAATTTTCACATTTTGCTAGCATTCACAAAACTGATTTTATCATTATTAAACATGAGATGTTCTGCTGATGAGAGTTATATACCGTCTTTTCCACTATTTATGCTACTTTAATAGACCTACATGAATATGCACATGCACACATTAGAAAGAGTCTGACACCAGGTAGTCTCAGTGCATTTTAATATTTATTTGCATAGATTGAGTGCTAAATGAAGTTGCCTACAATAAAAATTAGGACATGCAAAAATACATTTATTAAGAAAGGACAGTTGTGTAAAGCAGTAACAGTATTATTTTGTTCACGTGTTGTGCTTTTTTCAGGGTGCTTCTTCAAACTGCTTTTTTCTTTCTTCTTCAAGCTTTTCATTTTTCAAGCCACTCCATCACTTTCTTTATCCAAGGCTCGTCTGGTTTCACACAAAATTCTAAACCTTTTTGTGTTGTAACCCTGAGGGAGGAAAAGTTCACATTTTCACATTCACATTTTGCTAGCATACACAGAATCGTTTTTTATAATTTGTCTACCATTTAAAAGGAGCATATGGCAGTTTTTCTAAATAATATATTTTAGAGTTAAATACTTACACAATGCCTGCGACAGGGCAACATGAATCTGTCTGCACAGCACTCACAATTTTTGCAGCTGGAATCATAAAGTCGATAAAATTCCAGCAACAACTCTCAGGAATAGCAAGAGCAGCAGCTGTTGGTGAGATAAAATGTATTGTTAAAATTTCTATTTGGTTTCAAATTGACCATATCGAACTCTGTATAAAATATGTTAAATATAAATATGTGCAGATATTACTCATTCTTTAAAATAAAGGTCCTTTCTAGGACTTTAGGTTCTGTGAAGGATCATTCTTCTTATCTAACCCTATCTGACTGGTTAATCAGCATATTGGTTTCATTGAGGAACATGCAAAGGTTGCACTATGGTTTTTGGATGTAAAATTATTTTGTTTCTAATTTGAACTATTTTAATCACTTTAAATTTATGTTCAACTTTCAACCTTATATAGGTAATAATTTAGTCAGAAGAGAATTTCAAGCGAACTTACGTGCAGCCTCAGAATTCCAGGTCATCAGCAGGACCAGCCCGAACACCAGACACAAAGTAGATGCCCTCATGTTTCCTGATCTGAAGCTGATCTTGAAGCTTTAATAATGAGTTGTTACAGATGTCTGAGACAATCTGAGCCTGCAACCAATGCTTTTGGATGTGATGTTAGAAAGGAACTCAGATCTGTGGTTTGATAAGGAAGTGTACTGCAGTCCCCCTCCTCTTCTTCAAAGCCCACACAGATTTAGGTGTCAGGAGTTTACAACACAACTTAAGGCAGTGTGTTTTTTTGCTGATGTCCATTGCAAGAAATAAAGTCATACATCTTTTAATTTTTTTCATTTACTTGTGTAACATAATACAACACAACAGATTAATAGTTCATGAAATATGCGTATATGAGTATTGTTTAATCAAATGTAATTATTTGCCATGCTGCTAATAATGATTCATTCCAAATAACAAATGATACAACAAATGATATATTTTTAAATTTAAACTTTATTTAAATAAAAAATATTATACAATATTATATTATAATATTATTAAAAAAAATGTTACATGAACTTATTATTATTATTGTTATTATTATTTGCTAATAAGGTTTGATAAATACAGATTTAGAAAATAATTTTTTCTTAAATTAAATTAATATTTTATATTGTCAATTTTTAATTATAAACCCTGTGAGAACTTTTTTATTTAGTTAATTCTTTCAAAGAGATTTTTAACAGAGATAAGCCAAATAAAGTTGTAGGGTTTTTTAGCAAAAATAAATATAAATAAACCTTATTATTTAGCTATATATTTTTGTCGGTATGAAAATAGCCACAAAAGCTGGCATGGCAATAAATTTAAATAAAACTCTCTTTCTCTCTCTCTAAATATGTATATATATATATATATATATATATATATATATGAAAAGGTTCCATATAGAACACTTTTTAAGGGTTCAATCAAAAGAATTTAAGGTTCTTTGTAGCCAGGAAAAAGGTTCTGTATAAAACCCTTTAGTAGTTCCCATCATAGGATCATTCTTTGGATTTAAGTTTTGTTTTATTTTAATTAAATTTTAAGACTTAAACAGCGCATATAGAAACTTAATCACTAGAAAAACTGAAATAACCATAAGCATTACACATCAAGGTGCTGTGTGATGTTTTAAGACACTTTTATTAACATTTACAATGACAAGCAATACATAACACAGCAACTCATAGTGCAGCAGAGATTAACATAAATCCATGTTTTTGTATTTTTTCACACTTTTTATTATTTTTACCTCTTAAATTGACAAAATAGCACACTCCATTTTAGAAATATTAGTTATTAGTCACTCATCCAACATTTCAGTGATAAATGTTTGTTGCTAGAATCCACAAAAGAAGAAAAAAAATTGAATGTTAACTTGCACAAATCAATTGAAAGTTAACTTGCAAAAAGAATTAATAAAAAAAAAAAGTAAAATTATAATGTCAAAAGTTTGTCATCAAATAATATATTAATGACGCTCGTATTTTGCATCTCACCACCAGGTCAGTACACTTTACTTTAAATAAATGTTATGTTTTTACTCCACATTCTCCTAAAAACCCGTTAACCAATAGTCATTAACCTGTGAAAGTTGGTGAACCACACGTTTCTGTAAAGAGAGCTAAAAGACAAACTAGTAGTATTGTTTTAAAATTTATAAGCATTAAATAATAATTTTACATTCAGATAAGCATTTAAACCATAAAAACAAAGTATCCATGACAATGTTAGCACTGGGAAGGGCTAAATAGTGCTGAATGAAATTAAATGAGTGATGGCTTTGGATGCTCGATATTGAACAAAAAGTAAATGGCAAACCTCAGCAGACAAGTAGACGAGATACTTCAGGCATCTGTGTGTTATTTTTCAGTGACACGTCTATTTTGATGCTAACTCTTTTTGCTTGACATCCTAAGATGGGGATACAAGAGAAATTATTAGACCTATGGAGAGTACACTACAACAGGAAAAAGAAAGGAATCTCTCACAATTAAATCAAATCTTAAAACTTACTTGAATTAGAGAGGAGTGTGGTATTTTCATCTGAATATAGATGACCAAACAAGTAATGCTGTACTCCAGAGTCCAGACCTGCAGTAACAGTGCAAAAATTAATATGTATGTATGTATTTATGTATTTATTTTGCATAAAAACCTGCATGATAAAATGTGGAAAATAAAAAAAAAGATGTCAGTAACTTCAGATTAGCAGATTGCCAAGTTCCCCAAAGTTGGTACTGTGAGGAAAAAGAAATGTTGTACCTTTTGTGTCACTGTTTTGCAGCAGGTTGGTCGTGTTTCTCTCTGAGACAGATAAACGTCTTTTCCAAAAAAAAAAATCATCTTAATTTCATAATACATCTACAACAACCAAATACAGTGTTTAGAATAATATACAATTAATTCAGCTAAACAAGTAATGATATTTTACTATAACTGCAAACCTCAAATACCGTCTAGGTTACGTACGTAACCCTCGTTCCCTGAAGGAGGGAACGGAGACGTTACATATGGGAACTCGCCTGAGTGACCAATCACCTCTGAGCTTTACAGAAAAGGCCAATGAAATTGGCGAGTGGAGTTTGCGTGCAACGCCACTCCCCCGTACATACGGGTATATAAGATGGCGGCGCGCATCCACTCATTCAGGTTTTTGCTGAGGAGCCGAGCCGCAGCCCGGCGTCAGCGCAGCCTAGGGTTGTGGCAGGGGATGTAACGTCTCCGTTCCCTCCTTCAGGGAACGAGGGTTACGTACGTAACCTAGACGTTCCCCTTCAGTCGTTTCACTACGACGTTACATATGGGAACAGACCCATGGAAAAGGCCACAACCCTGAGGCTGCGTTACGCAAGACACCAAGTGCCGACAGGCGGACGTGTCGGAAAGTGGAGTCACTACATAACCTTCCCAACGCCCTAGGGACCAGTAGAGGGGCCCCATAGGGGTGCCAGATGTACTGAAGCATGGGTTGGGGGGGCGGAGCACATGTGGTTTAGGCATGTGGAATAAAGAAATTGAATACATCTAATCTGTTATAGATGTATGAGGGAAAACACAGCCTTCTGGCTGACTGTGGAGAAATACTGAGACATGTTGCCACAACCTTCTGGGCGAAGGAGACCCAGTCGGAGCACAGTCGCGGACTACTCCGCATCTAGTCCTGACTGCGGGGCATGGAGGACCCAGGTTCGCCGGAGGGAACATACTGGGAGATAGCGCACGGATCCCGTGGGAATGGCGCAGCAAGCCGACACCTGCCGGCCTCCCGCAAATTACCTGATGTTACCTTAACACACGGGAGGACACGGGCTCGACGCGGAGATTATAGAATCTCGCGAAGGTGTTAGGTGTCGCCCAGCCCGCAGCTCTGCAGATGTCTGCTAGCGAGGCGCCGTGCGCCAGCGCATAGGAGGAGGCAACACTACGAGTGGAGTGAGCTCGAACTCCTAGGGGGCACGGCTCCCCCTGGCTTTCGTAGGCCAGGGAGATGGCATCTACCACCCAATGGGCCAACCTCTGCTTGGAGACAGCATTTCCCTTCTGCTGTCCTCCGAAGCAAACAAAGAGCTGCTCGGAGCGTCTGAAGCTCCGGGTGCGGTCCACGTAAACCCGTAAGGCACGAACGGGACACAGCAACGCTAAGGCCGGGTCTGCCTCCTCCGGGGGCAGAGCTTGCAGGTTCACCACCTGATCCCGGAAGGGTGTGGTGGGAACCTTGGGCACGTAACCGGGCCGGGGTCTCAGGATAACGTGAGAATCAGCCAGCCCGAACTCCAGGCACGCTTCGTTGACAGAGAAGGCTTGTAGGTCCCCGACCCTCTTGATGGAGGCGAGCGCGGTCAGGAGCGCTGTCTTAAGCGACAGGAATTTAAGCTCGACTGAAACCAGCGGCTCGAAGGGTGGTCCCCGCAGGCCCCGAAGGGCGATGGAGAGATCCCAAGAGGGTACAAGGTGCGGTCTAGGGGGATTAACCCTTCTCGCACCTCTGAGGAACCTCACGACCAGTTGATGCTTCCCGATGGATGTTCCATCGACTGCATCGTGATATGCCGCGATGGCCGCGACATACACTTTGAGAGTTGAAGGAGACAGCCTACGCTCCAACTTCTCTTGCAGGAAGGAAAGCACTACTGCGATCGGACATCTCTGTGGGTCCTCCCCACGGGAGGCACACCAGTCAACAAAGAGACCCCACCTCAGTGCGTAGGCCTGCCTCGTGGAGGGGCTCTAGACTGAGTGATAGTTTCTATCACGGCCTGTGGAAGGCCGGCGAGGTCTACCGTGTCCCGTCCAGAAGCCACACGTGCAGGTTCCATAGATCGGGACGCGGGTGCCAAATCGTGCCCATCCCCTGAGAAAGAAGGTCCTTCCTCAGGGGAATCTTCCAGGGAGGGGCTGTCGCGAGGAGCGTGAGGTCGACGAACCAGGTCCGGGTGGGCCAGTATGGCGCAACCAGCAGAACCTGCTCCCCGTCCTCCCTGATCTTGCACAGGGTCTGTGCAAGGAGGCTCACTGGGGGAAAGGCGTACTTGGGCCCCGGAGGCCAGCTGTGTGCCAGTGCGTCCCTGCCGAGGGGAGCCTCGCTGAGGGAGTAGTAGAGCTGGCAGTGGGAGGATTCCGGGGAGGCAAACAGATCTATCTGGGCCTTGCCGAATCGACTCCAAATCAGCTGGACTGTCTGGGGGTGGAGTCGCCATTCTCCAGGGTGGGTGGGCTGCCGTGAGAGCTGGTCGGCTGCACGGTTGAGCTCCCCTGGTATATGAACGGCGCGCAGCGATTTCAGCCGCGTCTGACTCCACAGGAGCAGATGGCGGGCGAGTTGCGACATACGACGGGAGCGTAGACCACCCTGGCGGTTGATGTACGCTACGGTCGCAGTGTTGTCCGTGCGGACAAGCACGTGCTTGTGGCGGAGCATCGGAAGAAACCGACGCAGCGCGAGAAGCACTGCTAGCAACTCCAGGCAGTTGATGTGCCAAAGCAGTCGAGGTCCTGTCCAGGAGCCCGAGGCTGCTTGCCCGTTGCATACAGCACCCAACCCGTGGTGGAGGCATCTGTGTAAACCACAACATGCCTGGAGACCTGTCCTAAGGGGACTCCGGCCCGTAGGAAGGCAGGGTCTGACCACGGGCTGAATAGGCGGCGACACTGCGGGGAAACGCCAATCCGGAGTGTGCCACGGTGCCATGCCCATCTCGGGACTCGATCGTGTAGCCAGCGCTGAAGCTGTCTCATATGAAGCAAGCCCAGCGGCGTTACCGCGGCTGCAGCTGCCATATGCCCCAGGAGCCTCTGAAATGTTTTGAGAGGGACCGCTGTTTTGTGCCTGAATGATTTCAGGCAGTTCAGCACTGACTGCGTGCGCTCGGTGGTGAGGCAGGCTGTCATATTGACCGAGTCCAGCTCCATACCGAGAAAAGAGATCCTCTGCACTGGGGAGAGTTTGCTCTTCTCTCGGTTGACCCGAAGGCCCAGATGGCTGAGGTGCTGAAGCACCAGGTCCCTGTGTTCGCACAACAGATCTCGCGAGTGAGCCATGATGAGCCCGTCGTCGAGATAGTTGAGGATGCGAACGCCCTTCCGCCATAGCGGAGTCAGGGCACCCTCGGCGACCTTCGTAAAGACGCGGGGGGACAGGGACAGGCCAAATGGGAGCACCTTGTACTGATACGCTCGACCCTCGAAAGCAAACCGTAGAAAGGGTCTGTGTCGAGGCAAAATCGCGACGTGAAAGTACGCGTCCTTCAGGTCTATGGCCGCAAACCAATCCTGGTGTCGAACGCACGAAAGGATACGCCTCGAAGTGAGCATTTTGAACGGCAGCCGGAGAAGGGACCGATTCAAAACTCGAAGATCCAGGATTGGTCGTAACCCACCGCTCTTCTTGGGCACGATGAAGTAAGGGCTGTAGAACCCCGACCTCATCTCAGCTGGAGGGACAGGCTCGATTGCGTCTTTCGCCAGTAAGACAGCAATCTCCACACGCAGGACAGAGGCATCCGTGTCCGAGCGGACAGAGGTGAAAAGGACGCCTCTGAATTTGGGCGGGCGCCTGGCGAGCTGAATCGCGTAGCCGAGACGTACCGTCCGGATCAACCACCGGGGCGGGCTGGGCAGCTCTAGCCAGGCTGCGAGCCTGGCCGCCAGTGGGATCAGCGGAGCGTTGACCGACGTGACCGCGGTGGGGCGGCCTGCGGGAAGGGGAAAGGGACTGGTCCCAGAAGGATGAACGTCCTGGAGAGCAGTCTGGCCGCTCTGAGCAGCACTTACCTTCCTCCCAGGTTCCCGCGCTGGCGAATGTTGGCTCCGAGTCCGAACCCGAGGAGACATCTTGTCTGACAGGAACAGAACTCGGGCACTTGG